>JAPDKR010000049.1:0-195604 GCA_027569675.1 Penicillium crystallinum
AACCCGCGCGGGTTACCCACGCGGGTTGCGGGGCGGGTTGCGGGTTGGTCGAGTCTACCCATCGGGTTTGCGGGTTCGGGTTGCGGGTCGACTTCTCTTACCCATTCTCGGGTTTTGGCGCAGTCTATTCGCAACAGCCCTAATAATTATAATAGCCACGGTCGAGCAAACTCACGTCCGGTGATTATCCTAAGTCTATTGCCGAAAAGAACACAAAAGAATTCATTCATTCATCCATTTTCCAAAAAGAAATAGGGTGTTTATTGATCATTCAATAACCTTCACTCTAAATCCTAAATCACGCGCAGTTACTAATACTCAGGCACCAAGTCAACTGCAATATTGTCATGTGCAGTATCCTAAGCCAAGCATATTCAGTGAAAGGAGAAACCAAATCATTCTCAGTGAGCAAGAGCATGAGCTGTTAAATCCCCACCCCACCAGTGGCGGAGCCATCATCATCACTCTCAGCCTCTATGCTGGTCTTACTGGGCAAATAGGGAGCGCCCCAAGGGTTGGACTTCGGGTCCATGTGATGTTCTCGAGGGCCACGGCCAGCCCCATCTTGACAATCAAGCATCTTTTGTAGTTCGTCAATGGATAGACCAGCCATGGACGTAATGAGATCCGTTTCGATGTCAATAATGGTTGAGGTGCCTCCCGCTGTCGAGTCTGCGAAGCTCATCCGCTTACCGACCCTGCTAGCGATATCGTTTGTTAAATCCCTCCTGACGGTTTCGATCATGCGAGATAGAACACTCTGTTGATGCTGATAGCGCATCGCAGCATTTTGCTTGTCCGTGTAGATATCAGGAAACCGCCAGTTCAGGTAGAGCTTCTGGTGGGAAGGGGGGCTCGCATAGCCTCCCGGATGGCAAGAAATGAACAGGTGGCAGAGATAGCAGGCTGGCTTGCTGCATCCAATGTACCTATCCCTCTCGTCGAGGAATCTACCACCCGTCTGCTCAAAGTGGTCGAGGACTAAAAGTTCCGCATGCACGCGCGTTTTGCCTTTACAGAGATCCTTGGACAGCACCCTGTCCAGTTCCTTCTCCGAGTATATTTGTTGCAACTGCCGCAAGAATATATCTTGCTTCGCCGGATCAGAGAAAATACGATGACTAATGTTCTGAACGTTGCAAGTACGAGCCAAAAGAGGGATCCGGTTCTCCCGCGAACCCCCAATCGTCTCGATGCGCCAGCCTCGCGATAACTCTAGGCGAAGCCTGATGGTGGCCTCGATCAGTCGCTTACACTGAGACACGTGCTTCCCTAGTTTGTAGAGCAACTTATGGAGTCGCTCAAAGTTACGGGATTGCTCAATGCTCCCGGTGGTGTGATTCAAGGCCTTGAATACTTTCCGGTCCCTGTAGCTGGAGAAGGCCAGACTTGGCATGTCACTTTCCTCAAGCTGCATACTGTTCTTTGAAAGGTGCGTCGCAACCCAGTTGCGGAGGTTGATGATGCTGTTATGATCTGCTTGTGGTGGTAATGCTTCATCAGCTTTGATGTTCAGCAAGAGCCGCTCTCCCTACAGACAGGGCTGCGTACCTTTCAATCCAGACTCGGCATTCAATCGTCCCATCACCGACGAGACCAGTTTGTTCACTTGCTGATAGTACTCGAAGATTTTGGGGGCGTTGAAGTTCAGCACGTGCTCAGTCAAAATTTTCATCACCGCTCGGCCCTGATCCGTGTCCAGTCGAACCGTAGGATTCTCGATGAACCATGAAAGAATCTTGAGAACCTTCTCCAGAAAAGTGACGACCGCCGTATCAATGCCATTGTTGGCAGCCAGCAGAACCACTATCGCATCGGGGGCCTCTTCTAGGGCCGCCGCAGTGACGTAGCCAGGCTTCTTCCGGTACGCACATATATAGGCGATGGCGTCCACAAAGGATCTATAGCATCTTGGGGCAGTCAGCCCCGGGCCTTTTGGAGATAAATCCCCGGACTTGATTCGATCCCCTCGGACTTCGCTTAGAGTGTGGAGCAAGCAGAGAGGCTCATAGAGCAACCGCAATCTTTTAGGCTGATGGTGGATCACCGAAGCCTCCGAATATTCTTCGCTCATTGCATGCTGGTCGATAAGGTTTGTAGAATGATGATCACAGATATACCAAATTTTCTTTATCCGTGAAGATGCCCGCCGCAAGCTTGATATATATACACTAAAGTACATCCTCTCAGCCTCATTGCACTTCTTCTGACACACTGCGCCCTGGCAGTCTCATCCTTTATCTTTGCTGCCCAACGCCAGCCATTACCTTGTTTCTCTTTCGCTCCCTTTCTCTTACTTTCCAATTGTTCTCCTCCTGTCATTTTTCGGCGGCTGCCAATGTGTACCCCTGTCTTTTAGTTACCCTCACTCGCTACATGACGCAGGCCAGATTGAAGCCATGTCACACTGCGTCGATCGTCGTGCAAGTCTCAATGTTACTATGCTGTACACAGACATACTCCTGCTGCAGTGTCAAGGTTGAGGGGTTCATGTTAGCCATGCATGCGTATCTTTGTACTTTTACGGAGCAAAATGAATTTGTGTCTGTCACGGAAGACAGCTGACGGTATGGCCGAATCTGCATGGACAACAAATTCAAAAATATGACACGTCACGCTCTACATCACTTTCTCGTATGATTTCTTTGAGTCTCTGCAGGCTGGAGCCTTCCGGTGAGTCACAGCTGAGAAATCTTTCCATGTTGTACTGTTTTCATGCTTTTGTAGGAACCATCTCACAATAAGGGGAGCGGGGAGACCATATATGGAGTTCAATAATCCTCCACTCCAAACCTTAAGATACTGCTTTGCAATCAGTCCGAAGTATTACAATGGCCAGTCTGCAAGACCACAGTCAACCCACCAGTTCCGAGGGCAAGTCTAATGGCCGTCTGTCTCGCATCTGCATCTAAACTAACGCCACATCGGTTATAGATCTTCTCATCGGTAACCTTCTCTTTCAAATGTCAGTTATTTTGTCCCTCGCCGGCTCTAAAATGTCGCGCAAGGAGACTGAGGTTAGCCCTCTGTTTCAAACACCTCTCTCTAGCTGTCAGACTCACGCAGATACAGGATTATTGCAACCATGCTTCTCAAAAGGTTGACTGGACGAGAATGAAGGGGTCTCTCAAAATCGCCGAAGACCTGCAAACAGCTATCGAAGAAGAGAGCAGTGCCAGGGACCTCGTAGTCGCCCTGATAGGGCAGGCCTACAAGCTCTGCCCTGAGCCACAAAGATTTCCGCTTCTATGGAATCTCGCCGACATATTCTCTCCAATTACTCCCGGAGAAGCCCATCGTGGCAGCCACGTAATGACGAGTGTGGAAACATCCTTATCAAGCTCTCCCAGTCCAGGTCACTCGCAACCTGAACGAACTACTACTCATGCGGTCGCTCTCCATCGATACACCTCAGCGTTGCATGAGAGGGGCCAGAGAGAAAACAAGAGACCTCAGCGAATTGAGGAGCAGGCAATCACACTGGAGCCGCCTTTTTTCAAGGTAACTGTCCAGTATGGAAATGTCACCTGCTCTGGTAGTGCCTCAACAAAGAAAGATGCTGCGCACTTGGCCGCCAAGGAAATTTGCCGCCAATTGAATGAAACCGTATGATCACACTGAATAGTGAAGAGGGAGATGCTCAATGGCAGTCTAATAAAGAGTGGAGTAGACAAGGGATCGCACACTCAGCAGCGTTCTGTGGCAGTGAGACAGTAGCAGATATCAGAGAAAGAGCACAAGGTCAAAAAGAGCGTATATTCAATGCATCGATCAATCTGGTAGATGCCTGTAGGGGGTATCTGTCTTTGTCCAAAACATAAGAAATGAGGCACCAGTCATGACTCTGCGTCTTAGAAAGCTGGCATCCGCGTTAATACAGAAGAGGAAGCAGAGGCCGTCTGCAGAAAGGTTCTCGATAACCAGCATATTTCATAAAGATCGCTCATTGTGCTTACTTGACCTCCCAGCTCTAGCGATTTCTTTGCGTCGCTATTTTCGCCACTACAATAGAGAATACTTGAAAGGCTGAAGCCCAGCTCAATGATCAGATAAATAAAGTAAACAATCTGGTAAATGATTCTAGGTATGTATGAATCAACGATCTTATGGGCAATTGGCAGGCTCAAGATTGGCTGGCAGCCCCTCTGACTACCATGCATATGAACCATCAAAAATGAGTTGAGATGGATATGCAAACGAACGTGTTGGGCTTTCATTGGAAGAAACCTACTCTATTTGAAAGCAAATAAAAAAAAAATAAAGCTGCTTTATCTCCAGAAATTCTCTCCCCCCTCGCTATAGTCTTTTTTTACTTGTTGAAATATTTAAGAACCGCGCGGATCCATCAATCTCCAGCATGGTCCTTAATGACGGGGAGAAGCAGCTGATACGGGAAAGAGCCTACCAAGTGGAAATGTTCCGAGCTAGTCTTCAGCAAAACATTCTTGTCTCGGTAAGATTGGGGAACCTTCCATGGAAATTATTGGACAATAATGCTGAATATGGCAGCCCAGATGGGCACCGGGACTGGGAAAACTCTCATGTTGGTCTTTAATATGGGTTGGCGTCTTACTCAAAGTACTGACCGATGCTCCAGAGCGGTTCTTCGAATCCGGGAAGCACTTGTAATGGATAACGATCCTTACAACACAGGAACGAGGCTTGGTAGCCAAGTCACGAGAGTGACTCGTCACCGTATCGGTGTTAGATCTCCACGTGAGAGAAGCGGGGTAATGTGGTACATAGTCCAGGATCTCCCTGGATCCCGCTACGATCTGGCAAGAATTAGTCTTGTCAGAACTGTCGATGACAGACAAATACATTCCGTTCCTCTCTCCTAATCATTGTGTCTTACCCGGTTGACAGGCCGTACACCTGAAAACAGTATACCTTTACAAGACCCCAATGGATGTTGTACGCACAATACTATTCCGCAGTCTTTACTTGAGACTATTTTGCTGATCGAAGTGGACATAGAAATCGAATTTATATTATAGCAGGCTAGTAAATATATTCTAAGTGAAAGTATGACCTAGCCCAGTAGCATCAGAGCTAGTTGAATGCATATGTCCAAAAAAAAATAATGCAATAAACACAAGCGATCTCAAGCAATCTCAAGCAGAAAATTGTCCGTAAACTTGGATGACGCCTTCCCATCCACCCTTATGGTCGGACTGACGAGGGTTACTCTTTCCATCGAGCACCATGACATCCGCCTTGCGCGTGCCAATGGAATACCACACCAGATTCTCTGGATTATTCGTCACCCGCATCATGTTGGTTTGGCAGTTCCCGTTGCAGGGCTCATTATACAGACCATTCCAGTACCCGTCGAAGAAAGCCCAGGCAGCTGAGCTGTAAAGTGCGATGTCGGAACCGCCGTCGACGTTGGTGGCGATGGCGGTGCGACATTTCTGGTCGTCGGCTGCACACCACGAGAAATCGGGGTCGCCGTATTTAGCGACGGCGGTCCATGGTGCTGGCGCCGCCCGGTACTCACCCTGGCCCTGCATGTATGGGGTTTCCGTCTGCAGAAGACCAGCGTAGACGTTCTCGGCGTTGTGGAAGTTGTAGTTGTAAAGCCAGTGGTGTTCAGAGCCGGTACCGGTAAGCCAGGTGGCCTTGGTAGATTCGACCAAAATACCACGGCCAGTTGAGATGATGGTGAGAAGTGAGTCGCTGTCAAGGTTGTGGTCGGCAGTCCAGCCCCAGAAGTTCTCAACATAGGCCGATGATGTCTCGGTCAGGTGCATCACCATGAAAGCGGCCATACAGTCCTTGGGGTCTTGGGATGTACAAACAGTGGAGAGGCTAGTGTCGGCGGTGCCACCAACCATCGCCATCACATTCCAAAGTCCGACATCTCCGGGCTCATTGCCTGCGGCGTTGACTTCAATCAGCTTGGCTCCTGGTAGGATCTCGCCGACGGAGACTCGCGTGTCTTGCATTTGAATGAGTCCTACGTCGCCTGGATTGCCGAGCCGAACAACTGGTCGGGGATTATCTGAATCCTTGAATTTGTCGCCGTATGCAGAGATAACAGACCACGCTTCTCCAACAATCCGAGTTCCGACTGGAACGAAGATGGTGTCCGACACCCGATAAACACCGAAGGGGATGTATGTGATTTTGCACGAAGCGGCATTCTCAGCCAAGATCGCGTTGAGCCCTTCAGTGTCGTCAGTCTTGCCGTCACCCTTAACAGTATGTCCAGATACAAGCTTGACATTCACAATATCGCCCTGGCTGTAATCTTGATAGGTAGGCTGGGGTTTGGTGAAGAACTTATCCCCTACCAGCAAAGCAGAGGAGCGCTTTGTTTCCCAGCCTGTACCAGTCTCATAGTTCCCTGGCACCACTGTTCCCCAAACCCAGGTATCAACGTGGGGCGTAGCAGCCAATGCAACATTGCCTTGGGCATCAACAGCAATAGGGTTTGCGGTATCGTGCTTGAGATTTTGGATGAGGAACTGGCTATTTCGGTGTCCAGAATCGTGAGACGAATCATAGAATCTGATCACAGGACCGGAATTGGCAGCAGTTGAATCCAGGAGAACCAAGCTACCCAAGCTATTCCCCGTCATATCAATACCAGTGCCACAGTTTTCGAATGTTGCCTGCTGTAAGAGGACCGTCCAGCCTCCAGTCGCCTTGAAACCCGTTCTACACGCCTTGAAATAGATGTTCTTGAAATTCACTTGTTGGTTGGAGTTTTGGATCCCTATCGCTCCGCCAAAGATGTTCTATATGCAGTCAGCGTCATGTTCTTTGCATGTGAGTAACTACACCACTTACCACATCCGCGACAGCAATCGTCGACCCAGCGATTATATCGATTCCGATATGACCGGTGGATTCTGTTGGCATACGGATCTTGACATTTGTCAGTCCTGATCCCTGTGCAACTCCCCACTGAAGAGCCGTGAAGTGACGGTCCGGCTGGAGCGCTGTTGTATCCAAGATGACATTTTTGACGAGCGTTGCAAAGCTGGTTTCTGGGTTACCGTTGTGGGAGTCGTAACCCATTATGAGGTAATCACCCTTGAAACCAGGCCCAGCCTTGAGGACGGGTGGGTTCAACGGGTTTCCGACAATGATGGTTCCTACTGTCAGGCTGAGGGTCGTTTCAAGCTGGTATATGCCACCTGGGAGGTATACTTGGGCCGGGTAGCGTGTAAGACCCCGACCCTTGCGGTTCCCACCGACTCCATCATCGTCGATGGCCTTCTGCAACCTTGGCGTTTGATCCCCAGTCCCATCATTGACAACGGAGTAGTCCATCACATTGCGATACACTGGGTACGACGAGCTTTGAGCGAAGGGAGCAAATCCTGCTCCGCGTTGATTATGATCTTGCTCGTCAAGCCAGTATGTTTCGGGCGGCTGTCTAGCAGGGGCACCACAGGTCTTAGCCACGTGAGACTTGCTGTTGTCGGGTCTTGCGCTAGGGTTTCCGGTTAGCAGTAGTCATATCATGTAAACAGCTCATATACACATACGACGAAGTTGAACTCGCAAGTGAACTATGCACTCTTGTTGGATCTCGGCTCTTTGTTGTGGAAGTGCGAACACTTTGTGGTAAACCCTTTGTCGTGGCGGAGATGCTTTCCGTTTTGCTCATCGCGGGCCTTTTTGTCATAGAACGAGTAGACACCCTTGTTGAAGCAATGCGCGTGGCTGTTGCAGACGCTGTTGAAGACATATTCCCGCTCTCCGAAGACTTATCCGCAGCCGCAGCAGTCGGTTTTACCGATGTGGACAGGGTTCTGGATGTTGTCGATAGCAGTGTACTACTTGCATGTTGGTAGAAAGAGGCACTGGGTGGCGGCCCAGTGATACCTGCTAATGACGAAGCAAGAGCCCAGTCAAATGTGAAAGCATCGTCCGACGGTGTCGCATGTATAGATCGTGACGCAGATGCATGGTCTGAAGACGAAACCATCAACTTCGCTGGTACAATAGCACCCGATGCTGTAGAAGCAACAGCCACCACTGTAACCAAAGATGAGAGACCCCACATGTTCAATCTTCAACCTCAACCTCAGAAAAGGTCCAAATGATGAAGAAAAGGTGGAGGATGGATTATAAAGTACCTCACCACCATTTAGCCTTCCTGACAATTACCATGTGAACTAACTTGGTATGTCTATAGAGGAACCTTGTATACGGAATGTTCATACATTTGTTGCGTGTTGAGTGGACTGAAACAACCTGGATCGACATCCCTTACATCGCCCGGGATCTGGATCCTCTGCAGACCCTCGTACAGTGAAGCCGACCATGTTTGTTCTGGAAATTATCACCGAGTATGTTGGCCGAGACCACATCTAACTCATGAAGTCGTTATTAACATACAAATATGTTCCTATATTACGCGTTACCACCAGAGTTAGAGGTCAATGTGTCAATGTACATCTAAATATTCCTAGCGGTGCCTTTAGCCTTAGAACTCACACCACTGTCCCTAATATATATCAACCATGTGACTCGAATAAGAATTTCCACCATATACCTCAATTTTAATTTACGGCGCTCATCTCGCCGTTCAATTTTATGTACCACTTATCTACTCTGCACCGTATATATTCTAGCGTCACAATCGTAAAGAACATCATTAAAGTGAAGAGTGACAGCCGGGGATTGACACGTCGTCACTGCTTACGGCTTGAGCCACATGGTGATCGGTTGAATGTCGGGATCAACAATGTCTCACTCTTACCCCTTCCGTTGCCCGGCAAATTGTTGACAACACCCCCACATACCAGCCTTGGAATAGTTGGTATGTAACGGTGAGATATGTTCATTCATCTGATTCAAGTATTATGCCTAGACACTTAGCGCTATTAATTGGATCCTGTCCATTTTTTAGACAGATTCAACGCACATCTGGGAGTCCACCAAGTCACGCCTGACCATCATACGGCTGCTCTATTTCTCTTTGAGAGGGGAACGAACGCTTATGCTGGCCTTCGGTTTAGATGAATTTGTTGAGGTGATCAAAGTATTGTGGTCTTCATGGTTGGAGTGGGGAAGGACAGGTTGAGGGTTCTAGAAGGTGGAGATATATATACCGCAGATCACGCTCGTCTAAATATCGGCACACCTTCTTGAAGAACTACATAGGCTACGCGGTCAGCAAAGCGAACCACTGTGAATCAAAAGTTGGAGATAGCACGACGAATTCTGATTTGGGATGCTCCCTCATTGAACCGAGCGTACCGAGTGAAAGGGCGGGTTCCAGCTCAGAGATACCCAAACCACATTGATTATGTCAGAGTATTTATTGCCCAGGTGAGTATTACGCACTAAAATTTTGGGTATCCCTGAGCTGTATGCCAAGGAAAAGACTCAGCTAGGTCCATACAAATATTCCTTGTTTGCCTCATGTTGCCCCTGTCTACCTAAAGCAATGGATACATAGTGGCTAAATTCCTGTTCTCCGCCCCCCCCCCCCCCCCCCTAGTCGCTGACAGTAACTTAGTATCCTCGGGCAGACCACTGGGATGTAAACAGATATAACTAAGAGTTGAGCAAGCATTCATTGCCTTTATTGAGGGGAGACTAGCATAATTTATTGACTGGGCTGGCAGGGTGGCAGGATATTTGGCATAGATTCAGTTCAGCCCAGAAAGCCATTTTCTAGTTTTTTCCTCTCTATGCATTCATTAATTGTGCTTGAAAGAATGACCTCAACTCGAGATCTGAATCGCCCGCAACAGGCCAGACGGCGTAGAGCAATATCTGTACCTTTACGTTGCTCAACTGCACATGAAACCAACTAGAAGTCTCATTAGTGATATTATCCCAATACATCTTAGCGCGCACAAGGGGGATGGTCTGCAAGGATGTGTCACAACAAAGACATAAAACATACCTGGACAGTACTAAACATCAAATTGGAATGCTTGTGGACTAATACCAAGCCAAATGCGGATGTCTTCCAAGGCATTCAGGTCATTCTTCGAAAGGGAGTGTTGTATCTTCTCATCGTACCATTCATACGTACGACGACATCTTCTTGGCTTTCTACTAATCCCCGGCACAAACCAAACTCGATGATGATTGCTCGATGATTGTCGATGATTGTATTTTTTGGATTTAGGTCATTATGAACCAACCTAAGCAGATGAAGATGCTTAACCGCACTTCCAATGTCTGTAAGAACACAAATATAGTCTCCTGTCGTTTGTCACATACTTATCAGTTTTCTCTTCCTAGAGCAATTTGAATAAACCTCTTTCATCAGCGTGTGAGGGTACCTCTCAAAGCAAAGACCCGTTATTGTGCTGCTAGAAACCTGACAACTGAGATATCTAGCAATGTTCGGATGTGGGTTCTGCTTGAAGATTTCATAACGTTTTGCCTTCTTCATGAGGTTCTCTGCAATTGAATTAGATCGAGGCCCTAGACTGATTCGATCATGGTTGATCAATTGAGGCTCCTTGACACAATAGTTTTTGGGTGGAATTTGAGGCGCCTGCGTAAAACCAACAAAGAATTATGTGTGACTTGTAGTCTCTAGTTGACGCTAGTCATATCTTAATAAGAAACAAATATATCTACCACAGTGACTCTAAAATTGTGAATGAAGAAAGTACTTGAAAAAGACTTGTAAATAGATTACTAAGAGCCGCAACAAATTTAATTTCAGTTGGAAACGACCTCTGAGCGCCATACACCTTCGAGGTCGAGTTTGTGTTAAAGCCCAAATTCAGATTTGTGGCATCCGACTGCCGATATATATTTTCCAAGGGAATTATGTTAATCCAATGGGGGCCAATTATCCAGTGGCGACAGGTACTCAAATCCGAGGCGTGCGTGGAATAGATTTCCGATGAGGCGACATAGGACACAACTTGACCTCATGACTGGCGCGAAGGCTCTAAATCCCGCGCAATGGATCATCTCTCACACCTCTAGAAAGGCCTTGAAATGAAGTCTTTGCTGCTCATCTCTTACCATGGTTCGCTCTGGTACCCCGGTCACGTCTCCGTGAGCTCATCATAGCGAATCTGATAGCTCACTTCGACATGAGCATTCCGGGAACTTCAGACCAAATGGGAATTGCAAAATTTCCACTAGGACAAAAGTGAAGCTATCTGAAAGCTTGCCAATTTGTCTCAGCGCGAGCTCGGGCTAGATGTGGACGAAATAGTGAAGCCCACCTGTCGTCTTCATGCGGAAAGGATCCATCGAGAGCTTCAACTATGGCTCGGACCCAGACAATCCAAGCTCTTCCCAGGAGTCCTTGGAGGCACCACAGAATACCCCTGAAGATGGGGAGTCACCGATCCGGGTTCGATTTCGATCCAATATGGACTCCATGCAGGGGGCTCATCATGACCAGCCGAGGGAAGGTCTACACGAAGAATGGGAACATGCTCATTCACAAGGGCAGCCTCATCGACCGACAATGCCGTATTCGCATGAAACTGAAGATATTACCGACACGCCATTGCAGGATCGTCAGCCACAGCCGAGTGACACCCAAGGCGGAGACGGTGTTGAAAGGGTAGATCAGCACAAACCCCCAGAAGAAGAGAAAGTGGAGCTTGAACAACCTCCTCCCCAAGAAGTAGGCAAAAAGGAGAAATGGCGGGCGATGGCTCGAAATTGGAGAGAGAAAGCCTCTCAATTGGGTGACCGTCTCGGGCGTCCACAGACCGAGGGAGACGATCTATCGGCGGGCAAGTATCATCCGGACTGGGCAACAGGTGGTGCAGCTGCGCTGTCTGATATGACGGACAACAAACATAAAAGTGACGAGGAGAAGAAACAGCACCAGAAAGGGAGCAGCTCCGAGGCTCACCGCATGGTGCGAGACTTGACCCAAGACCATTCCCAGAAACGCCGCAAGGGTCGCGGGAAGCCTTATCCCCACGCTGGGAACGAATTTCAAGACGAGGAGAAAGAACCAGGAGCAGATCCGAGCCTACGATATCGCTCTGGCGGCGGTGGTATTTTGTCCCAGTTGATCAAATTGAACAACCCCCAGGGCCAGCAGGGTCAACAAGGCCAACAGCCAGGTGGTGAAAATCAGCCTCGCCCATCAACGGGTTCTGCTGACTCGTTACGTAGCACCGAATCCGCACCCGCTGCTGGGGGCGAGAAACCCAAGAAGCAAAAGCCTGTGAAATGGTACAAAAAGCCTCAAAATACCTCGACCTCAACCTTGATTGGTGGGACTGCGGACTCGTTCAGTGGCGCAAGTACTCCTGTGTCAAGCGAGGTTCTATCGCAAGCTTCACAGCGCCGCAATAAGGAGGGTGGTGGTGATGCAGGCCTCGCTGCCAACCGAGGTATGCGACTCGAGGATGAAATTCGCGTAACAGTCCACATTGCCGAGATCATCTGTCGACAACGATATATCATGCAGCTGTGCAGAGCTTTGATGTTGTTCGGGGCCCCCACGCATCGACTCGAAGAGTATATGCAAATGACTGCGAAGGTTTTGGAGGTCGACAGCCAATTCTTGTATCTGCCAGGCTGCATGATCATGTCCTTCGATGACCCTTCCACCCGCACCACGGAGGTGAAGCTAGTTCGTGTGGCTCAGGGAGTTGATCTAGCTCGCTTGTCGGACAGCCATCTCATCTACAAAAACGTGATCCATGATGTGATTGGCATCGAAGAAGCTGTCACGGAACTTGACGCGATAATGAAGAAGAAGCCCCGATATCCCAAATGGATCGTCGTTTTGGTGTATGGTCTGGCCACTGCCACTGTTGGGCCGTTCGCTTTCAATGCCAGGCCAATTGACATGCCGATCATTTTCCTAAATGGGCTCCTTGTTGGTCTTATGCAGCATGTCGCCGCGCCTCGTTCAGTGTTGTATTCGAATGTCTTTGAGGTGACCTCAACAGTGGTGACCTCATTCCTTGCCCGTGCCTTCGGGAGCATCCCACTTGCAGTCGTGGATGGTAAGCGACAGTATCTCTTTTGCTTCTCTGCCATCGCCCAAGCCTCCATTGCATTGATTCTACCAGGATTCTTGGTCCTGTGTAGTAGCTTGGAACTGCAGTCACACCAGATCATTGCCGGTTCAATTAGGATGGTATATGCTCTGCTATTTTCTTTGTTCATTGGATATGGCATCACCGTGGGCACAACTATCTACGGGTTGATGGACAACGCTGCCGTCTCTGACATCTCCTGTCCCGCGAAGGGAGCCTTCCAAAACGCTTATGCTCAACGGTTCCCATTCGTTGCGATTATGACAGTCTGGCTCTTGATCATCAATCAAGGAAAGTGGAAACAGCTTCCACCTATGAGTATCATCGCATTGTCTGGCTACATCAGCAATTACTTCAGCACGAAGAAATTGGGATCAAACTCCCAGGTGGCGAATACGGTTGGCGCGTTTACCATAGGCATTATGGGGAACCTGTATAGTCGGCTATGGCATGGGCACGCTGCGACCGCTATCTTACCTGGTATCTTCATTCTAGTTCCCTCTGGGCTCGCCGCGACTGGCTCTCTCATCTCTGGTGTTCAGTCCGCAGACGAGATTCGACAAAATGTCTCATCTCACACTGCGGCTAGTTCGGCGCCTGGTGCCGGTTTGCAGTCCAGCAGCTCGGTATTCAGTTTAGGATTCGGTATGATCCAGGTTGCCATCGGTATTACTATCGGTTTGTTTATCTCTGCACTGGTGGTTTATCCGTATGGCAAAGCGCGCAGCGGTCTATTTAGTTTCTAAGCTTCCCGTTGTCGTGGTAGTGAAGATCGGTCATTTTGATAGTATGATAGTGCGGTGATGTATCTAATCAAACTATTTGGAAATAAGAATGCCATTTTGGGGAAAGTAGCATTCTGAGTTAAGAAGTTCTAGTGATCCCATGGATTACTGACAGATCTCTTCTCTCTATCTTCTCACTTCTCATCCATACCAAAGCATTGAGATAAAAATCACCTACTCCTCTGTCTCTGCTCAGACATTCATCATTCGTGGAAGAGCAAATTGAAAAGATCTGAACATTGACCATCATGCTATTCTCTGCTCTACGGAGAGGAATCGGCAAAGGGATGCAGTTTCTAAGAGCTCCCCGGAATATCAGCCACTTTACAGGCCGATCACTCTTCTGGATGCCCTTCATCGTCGGGAATATTTTGACTGCGAGAGTCATAGAAGAGAAAGGAGATACCGACATTCTTATTCGGCGAGAATAAAGGTTCTGCAACCATAGAACAGTCAGATTTCAGTCCTTGTATGTCTGCATATCGGTTTCATCTACTTTTGGAAACACTTGCTGATCGTCTATATGTTCCAGTCTGAATGCTAGGCCATGTACCTCACTTCGCCTGTTTGGGAAGCTTGGCGCTATCACTGAACCTCACACATTTGACCGCTTAGAGATCATGTTCTCTTTGGAACTTCATTTCTATGCTTCCATATTGCTCTCTTTGATTTTCAAGCGTCAGTCGATAGTCAATAGAAAGTACTGGGTTCGACGCTTTGGGCGCGGACTTCTATAAACATCCGTATTTGGCTTAGCGCCCGATCTTACACTGAACTCAAGTTTTCTATGTCAAGGGAGTCCATCTGAAACAGTCAACTGGAGACGTCGGCAACCTGAGGTCATCCATCTCCCTCATTACACACCATTTCAAAGTTGCACTTGCCTGTCGATTAAATATGTCCTAGATTTCCAGGCAGGAAACATACACAAAAACGTGCAAATTGTCATCAGATCTAATATTCTGTCTTCCTGATTTTCATAAATCCTTCCAATTCGCATTCTGCTCCCACGCATGTGCAACCCGCAAGATCGTCAACTCATCGTGCCACTTGCCCACAATCTGCATGCTAGCAGGTAACTTGACTCTCTGATCCTCTTTCGCAGGAACAAATCCAATGGGTATTGCCAATGCAGGATGTCCAGTGGCATTGAATTGGCAGGTATTCTCTGTCAGTCCTTTCGCCGCTTCTAGCTGAACCATCGGCGACGCATCTGCCATTGGGAGACGATTCGCGGGCACGAGGGTAGTGGGCATAACTATCACATCCACTGAGTCGAAAATATTATCATACAGGTCCCTCAGTTTGCGCATAATGTTGACTGCTTTTGGGTACACAGTTCCATATTGCTGCCAAGCGAACTCGCCACTGAGAAGGGCTTCTTTGCTCATCACGCTCATCTACATTGGCAATTGTTAGCGGCTCTAGGTGTCAAGTCAGTGTGATCATATCTTGCTGCTGGACTAACCTTGTCGACAATGTCGGATGTGTAGGGAAGACCTTTCTTCTCATATAGATCGGTCAACATCATTTGCCGTCGACCTGTTGCTTGCCCCATCATTCCCATGTGGTTTCCCATTTTGCTGATTACAGAATAAACTGACCTTCCATGGGCATGGAGAGGAACAGTGACCTCCTGCACGCTCGCCCCCAGCCTTTTTAACACACTCACCGCATTTCGTAACTTTCCCTCTATATTAGGGTCAACATGGGCTGGCAAGCCTTCTTTGAGGACTCCTATCCTCAGGCCGTGAATTACAGCCCCAGTACTTTCGTTCAACAAGTGCGAATACCGTGGTACTTCGGCAGGAAATGGGATCCCCGCTCCCGACCGGTCATCCCAACGATCAGCACCGGCGATCGCCTCTAAAAGGACCGCATTGTCCAGACAGGTGGAGGTTATCGGCCCAACATAATCCAAGCTTGCATCGTTGCTTGCAATCCCCGTGTACGGTACCAAACCTGCTGTTGGTTTGAACCCGTACAAGCCCGTTAGGGCAGCTGGGATACGGATACTGCCGCCTTGGTCGCATCCAATTCCCATGTCTGCAGCCCCGCTCGCTACAAGCGCCGCTGTCCCCGAGCTGCTACCACCAACAGAGTATCCTCGCGCGTACGGATTGTGCACCGGGCCAGTTGCTGCAGTTGAGCTAACGGCTCCACGCGACAGGTTCTCACACACAGCCTTACCGGTAATGATCCCGCCCGCATCAATGATGCGTGAGACCACAGTGGCATCGGTGTGAGGGACCCAGTTGCTAAAGGTGTCGGTGCCGAGTAAACATGGTATGCCAGCGACACAAATATTATCCTTGAGGCAGAGAGTCTTGCCCTGGAGGATGTTCGAGCATGGGGCGCTCGAGGACAATTCGAAGCGCCAAGCCCATGCACCTAGCGGGTTATCTGCCGGCTGGGGAAAGTGGACATTTTGCCGGGGACGAGCTATCTGGTCTGGTTCGGGTTGATAGTCTGTTCCCATGTTTAGCACTGGAAGCTTCAGTTGCACTCGAGTGTCCTTTTCCACTTACCGTCCATTGCAGCGACAAGCTCCAAGGTGCTTTGCGTACGCGCTAAAAGCGCTGTATAGTCTCCAACTTCGTGGTCTGGAATTTCAAATGAAAGTCCTTTGGCTAGGGACAGCACTTCCTCTCGAGTCGGAGCCATGATGAGCGTTGTCAATCAATGGATGAAACTGATGTCCAACTTGGTGAGCTCGATGAGTTGTGACTTTTTTCCTCGACTTTCTGTTCATGCGAACAATGCCAAGCTGTCAATTGCTTATCGTACTCAACGAACAACCTCGGAAGGACGATCCAATAGCATTCTTACAGTCTACCGTCCGAGTCATGAAGAGGGGCTCATTTGGCAAAAGTCCAATAAATCCTGAAGCCATGCCCACTAGCTTCGTTCCGCTCGCTTTCTATGCCGTTAATGTTCCCCGCATTTCCCCTTCCCCTTTGCTGTATGTCGGAGGCTCCGACGGAGGCTCCGACCCCGCTGGACATCGGAGAACAGCCGAGATAATGCGAGTAGCTCAGTTATATGATCTGGGGTCCCCGCATTGAAGGCGATTACACTCCTCATTCTCTTACCTCCTAATACACTGCAATATCGTCTCACAATGGTCCACATCGACCCCAAGTATCAAGTGCCCCGAGACTTTGAAGGGTTCGGCGAGGAGGGCTTCGACGCCAAGTGGCCCAATGGCGCTCGAATTGCAGTATCCTTTGTGCTGAATTATGAGTGAGAAAATACGACTTACCAAGTGAACCATACAGTAAGCTAACCTTGGCTAGGGAGGGCGGCGAACGTTGTATCTTAGACGGCGATAGCATCTCAGAGCCATACTTATGGGAAAAAGGCGCGTCGGGCGGACATCGTGAAAATGCACGCTACCTCAATGCCGAGCATGATTTTGAATATGGTAGTCGATCAGCTTCCTGGAGATTGATTCGCCTGTTCAAGGAATTTGGCTGGAATTTCACTACCTACGCAGTCGCTGTTGCCCTGAAGAAGAATCCCACATTCGCTAAAGCTTTGGTACGAGACGGACACGAGATCGCAACTCATGGGCTGCGATGGAAGGACTTCTGGGATTTCAATCTCGAGGAGGATAAGGAGTATGTGAAGCAGAGTCTGTTAATGTTGAAGGAAGTAACCGGCGAGATGCCGGTGGGCGCCTACTTTGGACGTGGGACTCCGCAGACCCATCATCTGTTTCCTGAGATATGGAAGGAGCTCGGTGCAGAGTTTCTTTGGTCATCGGAATGCTACAATGATGATGTTCCTTACTGGCTTGACCTTCCATGGGAGAACCACCTGCCTGAAAATGAGCGCGAGGGGATGCTCTTGATTCCATACAATGTAAGAAATTTTTCTTTTTGCTCTGTTGGACGAGCTACCAGATTATACTAACAAATTTGATTAGTATGACTGCAATGATGGGAAATTCCATATGTCACCTGGCTTCGGCTCCAGCGTAGGCGAGAGCTACGAGAAATACCTGAAGAACACATTCGATATGCTGTACCGTGAGGGCGGCAAGATGATGAACATTCCGCTACACACACGTATCATCGGCAAGCCTGGGCGATGCGAGGCGCTGCGCAACTTTATGAAATATGTTGCCGACAAGCCCGATGTTTGGGTGACAACCAGGCGGGATATCGCGAAGCACTTCCGGTCTACGTTCCCTTATCAACCGGATGGAAAATGGGTTCAGGAAGCTAGAAACCAGATGTAGTAACGTATAGCATGAACAATAATATGGGCTTGCTGAAAGATGGCCTGTAACCTAGCTGAGGTGTAGTCCCTCTATAGGATTTGAAATTGAGATTTCAAGTAAATCTGTGCCTCAAGTGCAATAATAAACATTATGGTAGCTGCCAGGCCTCCCAACTAGTGTTTCCGAAGTCCCCGTAAGCCGGCATCCAAGGTACTCCTGCTGTAGGAGCACCAGGATCAACCCAAGTGACAAGCTCATTCATCACCGCCATTGTGTCGAATTCCATCCATCTGTCCTGCAACGCCTGTAGTGCTGGAGGCATGGATTCTCCATGGACTGTATCGAATCTATCGACTGGAGGGAACTCCCTCCCTAGAGCAGGTTGATTGCCACCCACTTCAGTGCTATTCAGACACTCGAGAGCGGTGTCTTGCATGGGAATATCTTCCGTAGTCTCTGCATGATGACCTTCACCGTCCTCCTGGTGGGTCTCAAGTCTATCCATCGTCATGCTCACTAGTGCCTCAAATGCATCACGATATCGCTGGACCCATGGGGTACGTTCACCCATGACGAAAAGTACGCTTGAACATGCGCGAATGTTGTTGCTTAACCGCACACTCCAGATGTTTCCATGCGTCCATAGACAATAAAGCATCATGATACCGGAGACGAAAACGGTCTGCACGGCAATAAAGCTATGTCCATAGGCTGCGGTTTGATGAAGCTTCTTATGGAGTTGACAGATCTGACCTGCGGAATCCAGACAAGCTTTGAAGTACGGATCAGAGCTTGGTAGAATTGAAAGAAACGGTTGCATGAGAAGGCGAATGGCCCGATGATAGTGAAGAAGTAAATAGTTTGGACAGGAATTGCCGCCAGGTCCAATGGAGGCAAGCAAACTCTCCTTCCATTGTTGAAGCTCTTGATAATATCCGCTGACTTTTACCATGAGTTCTTGCAGAGAGCGGTCATTCCGATATATGGAATGATGAATGCGAGACTCAATTCGCCGAAGTTGGAATAGACGAATGACCTGCCGTAGTTTTTGATCGTCTTCACTGGCCACAGTAGGCATCTCCACATCAATCAAACGGTCAGGGAGACTGACGGGGTAGCCGAGGGCGATAGAAATATTACGCTCAAGAGAATAGACTGTCCAGAATAGCTTCCGGCGCTTTTGGATGATCGCGGGAGGGAGTTCCTGTTCGCGCTGTGAAAGATACATTCCCAGGTGAATGCATGTACGCATGGCGAAGCCGATGAGGTACCATAGTTCCTGACTTATGGAGGAACGGAGGTGAAAGATCACTAGCAGAACCATAGCCTCGATATTCTCAAGCGAACGGGGTTCTCGTGCTGTTGAGATATGCTGCATTGCCGTCATATAAAATGCCTATATAGATGCTATTTCAATATTTCTGCAACTCAGACAGAGGATCCTCGAATCACTTACCTCGGGCGCGGGTAGTGATGTCTGTTTCTCTGTTAGGGAAAGTAGCCCAGATCCAACTGCGTAAACGAGGTATAATTTGAACAGTCCAAATTGCTGTTTGGAATTCGAATGTGAATTATTGTGCGAGAATATTTCCCGTTGTTGATGCCATTCTAGGATCTCTTGTAGATCCAAGAACGGATATCTAGAATCAACTCTCTCTGAATATGTCTGGATGAGTCTCACACCCAGCTCATCTGATGGCGGTGCCGCATAGCCAGTGTCACTTCCTATGACGGAAGTGAATGGATAGCTCGGTGAAGCAGCAGCGGTTGCCAAGCGTTCCCCAGCATAATAGTTTTCATTACTTACAGTTGGGCCAATCGTCGCTGTTCGACCTGTTGTACGGACCTGAGCGGTGTCACCAAGATTCAGAGCCAGATGAAGTGCAAACTGTGAGAGTTCCGCCCCCGATGAGGTGTCTGGAAGAGAAACGCAGAGCGAGTTCGCTACATCCCCAATGTTGATTCCCCCGGGCGTCCGGGGCGAGGGACCCGAGGAAGTGCCCTGATTGGGGTTCTCATCTTGTGACTGGTGTCTCTTGAGTTGAATTTCTAACTCAGCGATCTTGTCTTCAAGTGCATGGATGTATCTAGGACATCATTAGATTATATCATAAAGAAGCGATGCGTGATCTTACTTGGCGACAACCAACTCCTCCCCTCGTACATTTTCCAAGTCGCACGTAGCCCTTGACTTTGTACAGTTGGAGCAAACAGGCAATTGACCATCACACTACGTCTAGAATTAATATACGCGAGCTTTGACATCATCCAGCGTGAGATATGCATACCTTCTGTTTTCTCGTTTTGCATCGTGAGCAAGCCGTCCGGCCTATTCCCCGTTTGCGGCTTTGGCTAGGCCCCGCGATCCTCGATGATCCAGATCCATCAGGTGGACCTACCCCAGAGAAATTCATGTTTAGTGCGGAGAGGCGTGGAGGTTGAGGAGAAAAAACGACTCCGTTCGGAGGATGCGAATGTACAAGCTGATCAACGGATGCTCCGAACCTCCACACCGCTCCACTCCAAGCTCGACCATCTCCAAGACAGCCAAGACAACTCTTCCCTATCTCATACCCACTTTTTCGCGGGGGTAATTGTGTGGGGTAGATACGAGACTTTCCAATGGCATTCAGAACATTCTAACTGGCCAACTAATTTCCGTCACGGAGGTGTATACTCCGTTCTCACGGGCGATTGGGCTCTGGTCACTATGAAATGCCGAGCCGTCGGAGGTTCCGATGAACATGGTATAGCCAACCCATAACTACATTCTACTCTCAGCAACACGAGCAATTGTACTCCATCATCGCTAGAGCATATGAAATATTACCCATTGAATAAGGAGTGCCTCATCGACAGCAAATATGGGAGACACTGAGCAATACATGAAGCCCGCAACGCGGTTACGAAAGCTCCTCTCTCAACCGGGAGTCTGTATCCAAGCTCCAGGAGTCTATGATGGGCTCTGTGCTCGCCTCGCTATAGAGCAAGGGTTCCAAGTGATGGTATGAATCTGTGCGAGTTCAATTCCGTGATCATGTGTTAACCGGGTAATAGTACCAAGGCGGATCTATGACCACAGCAGCGCGTCTTGGAAAAGCAGACCTCGCTTTCGCATCGCTCAATGACTTCGCACAGAATGCGCAGATGATTGCAAATATTGATCCTCGAATTCCGTTGATCGCCGATGCGGACGTAGGATTCGGATCACCACCAAACATTGCCCGTATGGTACAGACGTATGACTCGTGTGGTGTTGCGGGATTCCATATCGAGGATCAAGTTGCGAATAAACGATGTGGCCACCTCAAGGGCAAGGAAGTTGTGGATATAGAGTGAGTCGACTTTCAAAATCTTATCTAGTGAGATCTCGGTGCTGACTTGTCCCTCTTCCCGGTCTCAGGACCTGGAAGTCACGGATCCGTGCATGTGTCATTGGTCGGGATTCTATATATGGAGGTAGTGATATAGTCATAATTGCGAGAACAGATTCGCTGGCTGTCGAGGGATACGAGGCTGCACTCAATAGAGTAAGTCTGATACCCTAGCCTCTTAAACGTTCTAGTATAGCTGACATTTTATCCCAGCTGCTTGCAGCACGAGAATGCGGTGCGGATATGGGATTTTTGGAAGCAATTGAGACAGAAGAACAGATCAAAAATGCGGTTAAAGTTCTGTCACCGATGCCTGTCAGTGACTATATATATATTTGCCAATCTCCTCTGATTCGGGAATGCTAACATAACTCAGCTCATGGTTAACTTGGTTTCCAATGGTAAGACGCCGTGGTTCTCACCTGAACAATTAGGAGAATGGGGAGTGAAGGTCAGTTTTACGCGATCTGTTTACTACATGAAGCCGTAATCTAATGCCAAATAGCTTGCTATTTATCCCGGAGCTGCTGGAAAGTCCGTTCTCCACACAATTCGACGTGCATACAAGTATCTTATGGAGACCGGAAAAGATGATGCTGAGGCACAGGGTCTGGATCCTAAGGGATTCTTTGATGTCATGGGATTACAGAGGGAGATGGAAATTGATCGTCTTGCGGGAGGTGTATCATTCACAAATGGGGCATGATAGAATGGAGGAAACTTTCAATTTGTGTTTTATCATATTTATATGTACTTCAATACAAACTTCTGAGTTATCACTGTATTGCAGCCCCTTCATTAGATGTTCTATCTCCAAATCGGGAGAGTTCCCATATTGTTCTCATTTAAAGCATTGAGCTCTTATTCCTGCCAAGAAGAAGGGTTATAATGCTCTGTGGAACTTCTAATCAACTATGTTCGCAAGACTAACACTGATGATACAGAAAACCCGAAGCATGATTTTAAAGGTTGGGTGGCAAAGAGTACGCGAGCAAGATATATTTAGATATGCATAAGGTGTTTACATACTGAGCAATTATTCCGGCTGTTCAAGCCGCCGCAAGGATCTTGGCCATATCTTCCGTTCTCACCATGGGGTTAAAACCCCTGGAAAGCATTCCCATGGCCTCGGCTTGACGCTTCTCATATGTGATGAACTCCTCAGTGATAGCGCTACCCCGGACACCGCCGCGGACCGCGCCCGCTCTAGCATCGCCCCAGTACTCAGCCCATTGCGGCGGTAAGGGTTGGGAAGAAGGAATAGAGAGCCACAGACGCATCAGATGACGCTTCTCGTCAGGCAACTCAAAGTCCTCAAATGGCGTCCTCGAGTGCAGCGTGACAAAGCTGTTCAGCAGCTGCATATCACCCCGCTCGAGCTCCATTGTATAACAGAACTCGTCGGATGGCATGATAGTATCCAAGAAGTCAAGCGCTTCTTCTTGCTGAGGCGTCAGCCGGGGTACCTCGGGAAAGTCGCGCTGTGCAGCAACGGTGTTTTTGCGATTTGTGCGGGCACAGAAATAACCACCGCTTTTACCCATGAGCGGACAGCGGTAATAAGGAGGCTGGATGGGATCTTGAGCATTTTGGAAGCTATGGAACCAGGTGTTGGACTCCAGCACAGGCAGCAAATCAGGACGGACTTTGGCGATCTGATCGTGCAGCGCAATGCTACTCATGACTTTCGAGGTTCCGCCCTCCTTCGCAGTACGACGGCATAGAAGAGCCACCACATCCGCTGAGTCTTGATGGAAGTCAAGGCCCGCATTAGTGTTGTATCCACGGCCGCCCTTGACTTTGTAGCTGCCACCTGCATCGCGCACGTCGTTGATCACTTCGCTCGCGCGGTTTTGAGTCCGACCGACGCCCATGTAAAGCCCCATTCCCCAGTAAGCCACGCGCATTTCTTCCTCGGTCCAGTCGTCGACCGGGAAGCCCTTTACAAGACACATGCCCCAGCGGCCTTGTGTTGTAGCGATGGCTGCCTCAAGTGCCTTCTTGGATGCTTCAGGGAGTGGATAGTCCGCTTGTGTCATATCGAGAAGGGGCTTAGGTTGTTTCTTTGCATGCGCCAGTGCTTTGTTAAAGCCTTCGACTTGCTCGGGAGTCAGACGCAAAATCCACGAGTGATCGCGTTTGACATCTTGCGTCTTCCATGCTTGGGGTCCGGATCCAATCGACATCTTGGGTGAGTTCGAAAGCGTCAGATGTGTAAAATGTTGCGGAAAATCTTGTTGCTCGGATTTGAAGCCCAAAGGGATAGTGCTGTGCTTTAAATCTCGAGAGATCTTTGTCATTTACATCAACCCATCAGCTGCAGCTTACAATGGCTTTATTGCCACCATGGGATCCCCATTGACTATTCCGAAAGACATCTCTTCCAACTTCATCGGGTAATGTCAGCGAAGCTTTTTCCAGGGGGAATTCCTTGGAGAGGTTATCGGAGGCTCCGCGTCTCCGCACTTGAGGGTTTCGGATAGTCCACAAAGGTGAACAGATTCGAGATCATCGGAAGGTCCGTCCAAAGTCAAGATTGCCAAGCAACTGGGCTCTTTTGTCCAAACCTCGTGACAGGCCAAGAATCCCCGCCTTTTCGGTCTCTTTCCCCAACTTTTGGAGCTTCGACTCATGATTGGATCAGAACAACCAATTAGCTCTATCAAATTGATGCTGTATGCATATCACCTGTGCATTGCCGAAAGAAATGACTAGCAAAATGATAGCGTCTGGGAAATCCTCACAAAAAGTCAATCCCCTTGATAAGCCACTTGACTGATCTGTAGAACACATGTTATAAGCCAAGAACTTCGTTCTCCCATCAATTGCAACCGATCACCTTCTCCACCCATCTGTCGCGGAGTGTGTGCAATAATTTCTAGCATGACCTGGACAATGCGAGTCAAGGAGGCTTTCTCCTCTCGAGAGGCCTTTCTAAAGGCCATTGAAACGAAGGAGGTTGATGGGGAGAAGGCTGCTTACAATGAGGATTTACTCCCCACAGAACCTGGTATGTCTCTTTTCTCCCTGGTAATGCGTGGATGAAATCCTAATCATTGGTGACAGAGCGCCGGTCCTGGGGATGGATTCACTTTTTCACATATTATTTGACGACATCTTTCTCGCCGACAAGCTATAACCTCGGTGCCTCTCTAGCTACCATAGGCTTGGTAAGTGACGGCAAGTGATCAGACGCATTATACATTCTAATGAGGCCTTCAGACATGGTGGCATACCCTTATTGCCGCAGTAATAGGCTCCATCTTCCTGTCCATCATCGTTGTCCTCAACTCCCGCGGCGCGACACGATACCATGTCGGGTTCCCCGTTATTGGAACTTCCGCTGGTGGTCCGCGAGGCGCCAAATTCTTCATTTTCATACGCGGTGCAGTGGCTGTCATTTATTTTTCAACAAATCTCTATTACGGCGGCATGCTGATGGCCATCCTCCTGCGCTGTATCTTCGGCTCTGCCTGGGATAATATCCCGAATCATCTTCCTGCCGATGCCGGTATCACTAGCGCCAATCTGTTAGCTTTCTTCATATTCTGGTTTTTCCAGATGGGTCTCATGTTCGTGCACCCAATCGTACTAAGACACATTTTTGTTATCAAGGCATTTTACAGCACCCTCGCTCTCGTGGTTGTCTTGGGTTGGGCGGTTCATCAAAATCATGGCTCACTTGGTAGCTTTCACTTTGAAGGCCAGGTTGTTATCTCTGGAACACAACTTATCTGGCCTATGATTTCGGCGATTAACTCCATTTGCGCTGCTCTTTGCCCCATTTTGATCAATCAGCCCGATATTGCACGCTATGCTCAGAAACCATCTCAAGCTACCTGGTCCCAGATCCTTGGGATTTTCATCAGCAAAATTTTGATCATGTTCCTGAGCGCTGGAACTACCAGTGCCACCCAGGGATTTTTGGGTACATCATATTGGAATGTATGGGATCTCTATAATGCGATCCTAACCACATATTGGGGCTCGGGTGCTCGTGCTGGTGTATTCTTTGCCTGTCTTGTAAGTTGACAGATTTCCCCCCCTTTCCAAATACCGATACTGACCTAATCAGGGAATGGTACTCGCTATCCTAGCTTCTAACGCTGGGACCAATGCCCTCCCCGCGGGTGCGGATATGACCGGTCTCCTACCACGGTATATCAACATCGTTCGCGGACAGATCATTTGCGGCATCTTGGGTCCGCTACTATTCCCCTGGAAGATAATCGCCGACGCAAAGAGCTTTTTGACATTCTTGTCATCATACACCGTCTTTCTAATGCCCATATGTGGTATAATGGTGGTCGACTACTGGCTTGTTCGCCGGGGTAATCTGCACATCCCATCACTTTATAGTCGTGATGTAGGTACTCCATACACATACTGGAAGGGGTGGAACATCCGTGCTATTGTGGCCTGGCTTGCTGGAACTGCATTTGTCATCCACGGCGTCGCGGGGGCCTTGGAACCTAGCCTGACGAATCAGGCTAGCAAGAATATGTACAAGCTTGGGTTTTTGCTGAGCTTTCTCGTTGGTTCGGCGGTTTATTATGTTTCTTGCTTGGTCTTCCCCGTTCAAATTTATCCCGTCGGCAAACAAGATATGCCCACAAATTGGGAGTATATGGCAGATTCTGAGGGCTTCTTTGGGGGCGAGAG
This sequence comes from Penicillium crystallinum, assembly GCA_027569675.1. Lineage (NCBI taxonomy): Eukaryota > Fungi > Ascomycota > Eurotiomycetes > Eurotiales > Aspergillaceae > Penicillium > Penicillium crystallinum. Next base: position 26,000 of record JAPDKR010000049.1, read on the forward strand.
TGTCGATACCATCAGAATCGACCACAGTGTTATCACAGGAATCAAGCCGGCTGGGTCTGACGAGAAGAATTCCACCCTCGCTACGGATAAGGAGATTCTTTATGCTTAAACTGCGCAAATTTCTTGTTGATATGAGCTACATTGTTTGTGAGCCTCTTTTGATCTTCTGTCTAATAAGCAACAAAGCAAGCGGAAGCTTATGCACTCACTTTTTAATCATCTTTAGTCAAGAATTCTGAGGGTTTGTGTTACTGAATGACTAGTTCTTGAAGCAATTCAGGGAAGATGATGATATTTCCCAGGGCCTGGCCCATCAGATAACTATCTAGATGATTCGTCTGAGCTAGTCGTCTTACAGTTTGGGAGCTTCTTAGATACAAAAGTCGAGTTCACTACCTAAGACGGAAGATACGTATTACCTGTATATTAATCTATACCTATGTACCTAGATGACTTGGCTGGCTGGTATTGATCGACTGGAGATAATGGTTCACGGCGATCCTTATCAATTATGGAACAACCACGCATTACATGATCGATGTAGATGTCATTGGTATATGAGAGTTCAGTCAAGCATCTCGAATTTTTCTAACACTCTGCGTCGAATCTCATGATCTCCCGGACCGCTGTGGTTGTGCATTCCAGCCTATTTCCATGACTGCAGATAAAATGGAGATGAACGCTTTCATTTTCTACCCGTTGGATGGAATCTACCCAAAAGTTTCCGTACCCAGTGGTTAAAGACTCTCGGTAGGCCTGTTGAGCAAATAAATGCATTGCCTGAGTTGGTGGTGTCCCCTGCGCGTAGAATAATGTGAACATTCGTGAACAAAGCAACTGATCCGCACCGGCGATGAGATCATCACTACCGTCCTCAAAAAGCTGTTTCAAAAACATTTCAAAAACCATCCTAAAGCACATAACAGAACTCTACTCATAGGCAGAGAGCTAGCGGTGTAATGAGATAGCCAACTGGCTCACCCAATCAAACGCGGTAGTCCATGTGGCACCTAAAAACCGCCGTATGCTGGCCGGGTAGTGGCCTGATCTTTCAGGTGGACAGACCTCGAGGATTCTCAGGAATATGTCGAGGATGCCTCATGGAAGCCTCGAGGATCTCTATAGGGTAGGTCCATACATCAGACCACCTGCAGGTACTTACCTAGGTAGGTAAACCATGATTAGCCAAGTATGGTCTAAGTTGACCCGATGTGCCCAGAAGAGTTGGTGCTGTACTGAAGACAAGTCACTGATAAGTTTCAGCTCTCAGTATCTCATTAGCTCAATAGATACATGTATTGACCCCGTGCTTAAGCTTCAAGGCCCCTATCTTTATACCAAAGTGTGAAAGATTCCCGCAACGCAATGCAAATATGCAAGACAAACTCCATTCAATGCCCTGTCTTGGTCAATCTCACCAGGCCTTTACAGTGGTGTATAGTCTTTGAGATCCAGAGTGATGGCCTAGAGATTCTATGCATGCTCTATCATCTTATCTTATTTCTCCGCTGCGGCGTTCATGTGATCCTGATAGATGGCATAACCTAGAAGTTCAAGGAGATATCGTTCGCGATGTGTGAACACACAGATAGCAGTGGTTCGCAGAAAGCCTTTGGCATGGTGCATGAGGGTATTTAGATGGGTGGGGGGAAGGTGCAGAAGGGTTTCAAGTGAGATAGTGATTTGGTCGGGATATGTATTTGAAGGTTGGAGATCGTTGAGCAGGCAACGGGTACTTTTGTCGCCAGCAAGAGCCTCGCAGTATGGTTCAAGCATGTTTTCGCGGACAATGAAGCGAAGGATGGACTCAAGGGAATCGAGGTGGACGACGGCATGTGGCAAGGAATGTTCAGAATGGGCAAGCCGATGCTGCAGCATAATCACGTATTGCAAATCTTCCAGCAAAGGCGTGAGCTGTGGATATATTGTCGCGGTATACCCGAGCAGTGGACGATCATAACCCAGCTTTCTGCGCCAGAAGTAGTTGCAAAGGATTAAGGAGATTATGCACGGGGCCAAAACGACGTATCCCCACCAACGCTCGGCAGTGACCATTGACGCAGCACCCGCAACAAGGCCATTCAGCCCATTAGCCCCGGCGTGCCATTGAAACCGACGGAACCTGGTATGCAGACGGCGATGTATTTCATCACGTGGCTCACGAGCGCAGGCGGCAGCATGATGTGTATGGAACCGATAGAGAAGATATCCTGACCAGATAGCATTGGCAAGGCCAAATAAAGCAGCCATCCCATTTCCAATGTACCCAGAAAGAAGGTTACTGGCCTTATACACCTGGTGGTTGGCACCGCCAATAGCCATCAAAGTGCCAATGCCGACCAACAGGGAGCCAAATCCCATCAACAGGTCCATCATAATCCGGTCAACAACCTCAGTCCCAAGTTCACGTATCCCAACACCGATTCGGCTGTCAAGGAGCTGCGTCAGCTCTGTGTTCTTTTCCTGGGATTGTCGAAGATGCTGCAGGTTGGCCCTTTCGGCTCGCAGCAAACTGACATTCTTCCAGCTTAGTCGGAAATCCTGTACCGCCACCAATACCATTGCCAAAGCCAATGTACCCCCGATTCCCATGAGTATGGCAGCAAATCTTGGAACAGGGACTTGGTTCCAGACGTTTGCTGCAAAGTCACCGGCATTGGCGAGCTCCAGATATCCGACACTGGCAAGCAAGCTGTTCTTGAATTGCTGTTGTTCAAGGAGTCTGAACCGACCACGTCGCAGAACTAGTGTCACTTGGCTCTTTCTAGGGTCCAGGGAGTCGTGTGATACGATGTCGCTGGCTTCGCGGATAAGTTTTGGAATCACAGGTGGTGGGGATTCTGCTCGTGATTGAAGGTCCATCCCAATGGTTATTGCCTTGCACATGGAATGTGAGGGATGGACGGCAGGTGGATGGGTGATGAGAGTGTCGGAGGAGTTGGCGGGGCTTCCCATGTTAAGAGTTTGGGCGCAGGTGACAATGGAAGAAGGAGACCTTGCAAGTTCACATGACGCTATTCATGTCAATAATCTTCACAAAGATATCACCGTGTTGAATGATGATTAAAATTGCAAAGAGAAAGAGGATCACGGATGAAGAGGAAGAGAGACGCTACCAGGCAATCTCCGGACCTCCAAACCTTCTGCATCAACACCCGCCTTGGCATCGCCCTGTAGGGCTGAGGATCTACGTCGGGGGCATTTTAGGCACATCGCCCTAACGAAGCCATCTGCTAATTATTGAGATCCCTGTTTACAAATGTGATTTATCGAATCATTCTGGTTTGTTATTGACAATATACCGTAACAGTGATACACCAGGTATTTATGAAATCTATGTAAAGAACCTTGGAACCCCCTAGCCAGGCAGCCATGTAAGAAAAATTGAAATTCGGTCTAAAAATGTCTAAAAATACAAGTGAAATGTCAGAATCGCTATCTATGCTTCTTTCGTAGATTTACCCTCACTTCCCGCTTGAGTCTTACTCAATGCGCGAATTAGCTTGACGCCTGCGTCCGCTGTGTCCCCTGAATGCGCGCCCCAGAACTGCGCCTCACGGTCGGATCCGCGAAGCACGTCATCTTCAGGCTGCTCTCTGGTGGGAGAGGGTGTACCATCAGGTGATGGTTCTTTTTCAATTGAGCTGTAGACATTGACTCGCTCGTTGAAGCGCACCCGGGGACGAGTTCGACCATTGGGTGAGCCCCGGGATTCGGAAGTAGGAGATGAGTCTCTCGCTAGACTAGCAGCCAGATAATTTCTGCGCACCGCATATCGGCGTGCCTCTTCCCTTCGGATGGTATCCGAAAAGATTTTCTCGAGAGCGGTGGCAGCAGTGAAGCGCATTGCCAGGTAGGCCTGCTCGGCGACGAACAACGTCAGCAGAAGCGAGGAGAACCTGACCTCGGAGATAGGCCCCCGATAGATGTGGACGATGGCTGCGGTGGACAGTGTGCCCAGCCAGCCCAAAAAGTCAAGCCCCAATAGACACGGTCCGATCGAGTCTGACCGGATCGGTGGTGGTCGTTGGCATTCCAGCGTGAGCTTGAAAAAGTCACCGCGCAGTTCGAGCCAGTTATTCAACAAGAATCCGAGGGGCACAAGTGGCCACGCAACTCCGAATAGTGCCAGGTAGCCAAATTGGACACACATCTCCATGATGTCATCCTCCACATGATATTCCTCTGCACCGGCCTCACTGCGCAGTCGTGTCATGAATGTTGCTTCCTCCGGTGCATCTATCAATAACGAGTCTGTTTGCATTGAATGCCTCCTGCTGTGGCCATATTTTGCCTTACTATCCCGGTAGGTCTGCCACTTCAGCCACAAAATATGCTTCACATATGGAAGAACGACCTCCTCGCCGAAACTCAGTATTTGGGCCGTCATGGATAGATAAATCACTTCCTGTTGGAAACGATTGATATCCACATCAAAGCTTTTCTGATCACTGATCAGGTCGGCCCGATACCCGCTTTTGCGCACAATATCGAGGTATGGAACGATTTGTTTCCCGAATGGAACGTAGACGTAGGCGGTTAATATGGTGGGAAGGAAGGAGGTGATAAAGTTCATAACAAATGCCTTTTGAGTCTGAGCCAGATCGTATTGATCCTGTGTTCGATAGTTCTCGTAGTCGGTCAGACGGGTTGCGATGCCCGTGAGAAAGGAGGTGATGGCTGGGAGAGAAAGAGAGAAAAGGACAGTCGGCACAAATTCAAGATAGCCCTTGAATGGACCATCGTAGACCTCCGAGATGAACACCTCCGATGCGAAAGACGCAACAATCAAGGCGCCCAAGGCCACACTCGCCACGGAAGCAAACGGCACCAAAAGCAGCTGCCGTGTAAATTGCTTCCAGCCTGGAAAGACATGTTTGACTTGTCCGCTGATTGGATCCTTGACCTCTTTCTCCCACACATATTGCTTGCGGTTCACTTTCAATCGCCCGACACCCTTGACATCCCACCGCTGGCTGAGATCGGCCTCCCGGATCTTCCAGTACTCGACAAACACAATGCACCAGGCGCATAGAATCGCTCCATATATAATTGAATATGGGCCTAGATATAGCCATCCGACAATTCCCAGTCCGGCGGGTACTGTAAGGAATAGTGAATAGCAATGAATAAATGCGTAATAAAATGCGACCTGCAGGTGGTCAACGGAGTCCTCCATTGGCATCGATTGGCAGAGCCACAGACAATACCTTTTCACCAAATAATGCTCGCATCGCATCCAAGTCTTGTGTGGTCAGCACCGTCTTTCGATTCCATTGACGCAACATCTCCGCACAGGCCTCCTGGTCGTGCAACGGAAATGAGGCAGTGACGTTCTTCCATTTTCCAAATCCTGGCGTGATGCCGGCCCCTCCGATTTTCTTCTGCCACGTCACAGCATGGTAAACTGAACGAATCTCTTCGGATGGTGTGTTCGCATCCGCGACAGCTGTTTCATCGCCGTCGGGTAAGATGTGGGTAATCCCAAATAACCAATCTTTGATTCTGTACGGTGTCAATCACAGTCACCGGGCGAAGTTCCTGATAATCCCCGCGACTCACCTTGACTGATGTACCAAGTTCCCCAGATGATCCCGTGGGACCCGAATGCAAACCAAGAGAGCCGCGCCGTGCCCGTGACGCACTTGCACCCGAAGACCAGCTTCGGTCAGATCCTCAATGAGCATTCGAAACTCTGATATCGCTTGAGCTTGATCTGGAGATGGTCAGTATATGCCGAAAGCCCAGGATAAGCCATGCAAGCACGTCATTTACCAATCTCTCCAAACTCATATCGTAGGACCCAGTCTACGCCCAGGTTGTCATTGTCTGTCTGTTCGGTGCTGCCATAGCCCGCGAGCCAGGACATGATGGATGGTTCAATCTGGCCTGGTACTCTAGCCAGATGCGCCGCTGAGTAGGAGGGAGGGTTGGGGTGCCAGTGGTGAAGATGGTTAAAACGGTTAAAGCCAAGGTAAGAGCAAATGTGGGGGAACCGTCGTCACTTTACAGCAATTACCACTTATTCCTTCTTCTGCACTTCTTTCTATTATTATTTCCGGTTCCACTCAACAGGGGAAAATACAGGGCTGTTACTCTCCCCATACATTGGTGTGGAGAATGGCTGATCGTCGAGTTCTCCCTTTTCTTTAGATCTCCCCTTCCCAACCAATAATTACACCAGTCATACCAGTCACACCATGGTAATGAACGCCCGGTATGGGTAATATTTGCTTTCTGTAGGTATCTCCAGGTGCGTCCGGTCAGGAAACCATAACCCCACTGGCCAAGCTTCAGCCCTACGAGGTTCTCTTAATGATGATCCGGTTTGCCACCCAATGACATGCAGGCGTTGATCGCCCTCTCTGTGTCTCCTTACTTTGGGGAAATTTCAATAAGGCGTGCAATGAACGACCACTCTGTGCCTTCGACTGTCCAACAACGGGGGATACCTAGGTAGATACCTAGTATACCAGCTGACTCCGGAGTTACGGATTACCGCCAATTGATGATTGCACCGGGCTGGATCCACTCCGGGCGCAAACAGGTTATCGGATTGGTTGCAACCGGCACCTCGACAAGACCGGGCACAGAAGGCTGCAGACATTGGTGTAATGGGGGAGGTCGGTGAAAAGGCTCCCAACACATCCGAACTAGAATAGTCATTTCAAATCCAGCCCTAGGGTTGTCAGCTTCCAGCCTTGGAAGATAGGTAGTCACCTCGGTTCAAGAATCTACTCCTTGGCAAGAAAATGCTGCTGCCTATAATATTGTGCCAAGACTCGTTGGCGGAATCCGACGTTCCTCCCAAATTGTAAATCCACATTTTCATTGATCTGCTCTTAATTTGGGAGGGACCCCGCCACAAGTGGAGGTCGACAAAAAAAACCTGAATGACGATATCCCCCAATGGCACAGGCATCAGCATTTAGACTGCCTTCTATTCGAAGTGGTGCGATGTTGAGGATGGCTGTGCAGTTTGGGGGATCCGGCCCATCCATTGGGTGCTAGGTAGCTTTATAAGTGATATCGAGTATGCGCGACCGGGGTCACCTTCAGAAATCAAATCAGCTCTCTACAACATATTTATATTTCTTCTCTCCCTGCTCATCCGGAACTGGAGCTCAATCACGTACTTGGCGGCTTGGCTATTCTATGGACTCGATCGTGGAGATCATGGCGCGTCGATTATTCGGGGCGCAGAACGTCACTCTCGGGCTAAGCGTCTTCCTGTTTCTCTTTATGTTCTTGCCCACTTTCGTCATCTTGTTGGCGGTGGTGGTATTCTTCGGCCTGGTATATCCGCGCTTACGGCAGTCCTACGCTGAAGACCGCGAACAAGGGATGGAGTCGCCGCAATCGGATATCAAAAAAATGAAGACCGGAGCGTGGTATGTAGACATTGAGATGGATTTGTTCAATCGAATCAAATAGCTAACATAGGTAGTAGATGTCCGGTCTTTATCGATCATCATGCTACGGGAAATGCACCGAGGCGTTCTGTTTATGTTGTCTCAGATTGATGAAATTGTACACCAAGCACAAGATGCAAAAGGCGTTTTGGGTTACATTGCACTACTAAAATGTTCTTATTTTCAATGTACTCGATACTTGAAGAGAGTTTTGACAAATTCATGTACAACATATATCCTACACAACGCTTTCCAAAGCGGAAACCCCGACTGATACATCCGAATCAGCGAACATAAACAGTTACCCTTAATGTAGATGCCTAGAAAATTGATTTAAGTCCATATTCAAAATCTGCAAGATCCTCATGAATAAAGACAATCAATTATTCATTGACCTACTATTGGACACCCGAGTTCCACCCCCACCGCTTGGCTCATCTCCTTAGACATGGGGCCAGCCGTTAGGGCTGTCTTTCGCCTGGTAATAGGGTCCATGGGTGTCTCCCTCTCCCTGACCGTTCCCCGATCACCGATGAGGACCATCAACATCCTATTTCCTCTATATTCACGTCTCCTAGAGATCCGACCCCTGGATCTAGCATGGGCTGAATAGATGATTCATCTTCATCCATGAGAGTTCGATCCGCAGAGATAGGAGAGGGAGCTACGGACTCCCCAGAAGCAACATCGATCAAGATCTAATGGCATTAGATCAACCAGTCAGTATCCCGAGATTTGTGACACGTCGCCAGTGATGGAGTCCCCACAGGAAAAGAAGCAAGAACTCGACCAGCCCCAACCTGGTCGGTTCAGCTTCTTCTCGTCCAAAACTCAGCAGGCCATCTCCTCGTCGACATGGGATGGGTTATTTCCCGGTGGTAATATCGACCATATCTTCCAGGAGAAGCACAAGGGCCGTCCAGACCCCAACCAGCCAATTTGGTGGATCGATATCTGCGACGCCACCGAGGAAGACGTGACTGCTGTCTCGCAGGCCTTGTCTATCCATCCCCTGACGGCAGAGGATATTGCCATCCGTGAGCCGCGGGAGAAGGTCGACGTCTACAAAAACTATTATCTGATCTCGTTCCAGACTTTGGTCACCAACACCAAAGAGGAGCGACCGGGCATCCCCCTTTCAGCTGCGCTATTCATTCTCGTCTTCCAGTATGGCGTCGTTACCTTTTCGCCTACTGGCTGTGGCCATGTGAGTCGGGCAAGAGAACGGATTCGCAAGATGCATGATCCCTCCATCTTGACTAGTGACTGGGTATGCTATGCAATGATGTATGTTCAACAATCCTGAACCCTCTTCCAGTGATCACGAATTGTTCAAACTAAACTGATTTTCTGCAGAGACGACATCATCGACAGCTTCGAGCCATATGCCCGTGATGCAGAGCGCGAATCTGAAGCAATCGAGGACCAGGTGTTCATAAGCCGTATCGATGACGCCCAGGCTCTGATACCGCAGGTCGACGTTCTTCGCAAGAAAATAACGCACATCCATCGTTGTCTTCATGGGAAGGTTGATGTCTTGAATGGATTCGTGAAGCGCTGCCAATCCCCCGATAAGCACCCTGTCTTCCCTGACGGTGATTTGCTTCTATACCTCGGTGATGTTCAGGATCATTTGGTTACGACGCTGTCGACTCTTGGACATATTGATGAGATGATTGGTCGGTCTCAGGCGAATTGTTTGGCTCAGCTGAGTGCCACCAATCTCCGAATGAGCTTGACAATCAGCTCTGGTCTGAGCAAGGTTACCCTTCTGGCTACTATCTTCGTGCCGTGTCATTTGGTCACGGGTATGTGGGGGATGAATGTCCCTGTCCCGGGCGAAGATTCCCCCGGATTGGGGTGGTTTTTCGGGATTCTGGGGTGTTTTGTGGCATTCATGGTTATTTGCGTTGCCGCTGCGGCCAAGTATAAACTATTGTAGGCTGCGAGGCTAATAGATATATTTTCGAATGCATAAGTGCTAGGACTGGTTCCAGGGGCTTCACATTGTCACTTCCACGGCTCAATGCTTTGTATGTCCAATTTGAAATCTCCAAAGCGCAGGGGACCAAACGTACTTCATAAAGCTGGCAGTTGCAAATGTTTCCGAGCCCGGATAGCAACATACTGGTGCTGATCATAATATCGATATGCAACGATTGCCGCCACAGTATTAATAAAGTATTTCTCAAGACCAAAGATTCTGATCAGGATATAGGGAATATATGCAAGCACGTAGAACAGAAGTAACATCGGCTTGACGTTCTCCGACAGGTTCTCAGTCTGTGCATTTTCAAACCCAGCCTCCTCCACCAGTGATCGCAACACATTAACTTCAAATTCCGCATTAGCCGGCATAGCCGCATACTCATTCACTTGGTCCAACAAATTTGCGCTTTCAGCGTCATTTAAAGTAAAATGCGCATATTCGAACAACACAAGCGAGCCACCGGGCTTCAACACGCGGTGAAATCCCGTTAGTACAGTCTTCACGTCCGTCGCATGCACCAATGTCTCGATGGTGTATATACCATCTAGTGAATTTGCTTCAAACTCTTCTAGGTGGTGATAGTCGGCCTTCTGGATCGTGATGGCCTCGTCCAAGCCAGCAGCGCGAATATTCCTTCGTGCTCTAGTGATATGACGGTCGACAATGTCAATACCGCGCACGTTGAGGCCTTGCTTAGCCATATGGATTGCAACAAGGCCATTTCCGCAGCCTGCATCGAGGACCGTGCATCCAAGTGGTACATTCAAGGTTTCAAAGAGGCGGTCTTCCATTCTGCGGATGGCTTTGTTGATTGGGAATGGCCACCAGCGTTGCCACCAGGTGTCTGTATCATAGTATCCGAAATGACGGGTCCCGCCTAATATGAATCGGAAGCCGATTCGGGTCTCTAGGGAGGAATAGTAGGATTGGAGGATTGGGTTTCTATTAACCTGAGACATTGACTCTGGGGAAGTTGCCATGATGCTGAAAATGAATGGGAGATGAGACAGCGCTGGGGTTGGTTCTCTGTGTTACCCTTCCTTTTCTGTCTCAAATGAAGCATGTAGGCAAGAGCGAATAAGTGAAAAGTTAGTGAGGTTTACCGATCCGCCGGATTCGTCAAATCTTGTTCACCAGCTTTCACACGGCATCGCTAGAGCATTTGTACCGTATAGGTCACACTATTATATACAAGGGTAGCAAAAGACTAACTTTCAGTCGGATGTAGCGTAGGTTCAATTATCACGAAAGATACATGTATGGAGGGTTCGCTTGAAGATAGAGCTTTACATGATTATGCCTATGACCTCGATAGTCGCCCAGAAGAACAGGGAACAATCACATTGCCCTGATATATATAAATCCCATATTTAATATCACTCATGTTCATCATCTTCTTCTTCTTGATGGTCTAAATGAGAAATCAATCTTGATGACTCGGCATGTCGTTCTGTTTGCCGCACATAGAAGTCGAAGTTGATCTCGCCAACTAGCTTTCTCACATTACTAAATTGAAGTTAGCACATGATCTGTAGAGCATAGGGTTTATTCAACCAGGGCAATCCATACTCAAGCAACCCCTGCAAGTTGACGCTAACAACAGATCTCAACACCTCCAAGGAGACAAATGCCGAGAACGCGGGGTCCTCAATATGCCGAATGCTGAGTAACTCATTGTCAATTCTCTGAAGCTGGCGAGCAAGGGGGAATAAATCCGGCATTGACAGGTACGGAGGTAGCGGCTGGCCATTCGCAATCGCGGCGGACAAATGACACAGAAGCGATGTGATACGGTGAGAATTGAAATCTGCTGATTTCAACGCAACATCGGCTAACCTTCTCATCCACTGATCACCCTTATCTGTATCACAGTGGTCTGATTCAACGGCGAGCGCGTCCAGGTTCTGAGTTGTGTGCGCCATTAATGACATGCTTGTCAGAATCCTTTGGATTTCAGCTATGATGTTGTCATATATCGCCTTGGGAAATTTACCCCCAATGGGCGGCTCAAAGGTGCTGAAATGGCTGTGCATGCGAAGTCCATTTAATAAAAGCATTTCCTCTTTGAAGATCTTGTGGCGCGAGGCTTGGAGTCTGTGTCCGGGTGAATGGAGGTCCGTTTGGGTGCCTAGTTTATCGGCAAACCAAAGTTCGATGGTTGTGTGCATGCAGCTATAAAATTGGGCAAGGACAAAGAGGCTTCGACCAAGTAGTCGGCGGAGTTGAGACTTGGCAGTTATTGGGTAGGGGAATATCACCCAAAAGAAAGAGATTGCGCAGCCTGCTGCTACGGCTGCCAGTTTGTAAGGGCCGAAGAGATAGATTGGATAATAGGGCTGACCATTCGAAGTTGCTGCGGGGAGTCCTAGTTTGCGAACCTGCACGATATCAGATATGGTTTCGTATTTGGAAGTGAGATATAACGCACCTGTAACTCATATCCAATAATCACGTTCAGGGTCACTATCGAAATGACAGATGCACCAAAGTACTGGGGCATTTTTATCCAGAAATAATACTGTCGAGGCAGTTAGCACATCGTATGAATCTATTATCCCGGACAGCCATACCCCGAATACATTAGCAAGGTAGATAAATATGATCACGCCAGGAGTCTTCCCATCCACGATATACCATACAATCAAGCTGAGAACGAGGGCAATCGTGGTTGCAATTATTCGTGCAACGAAGCCAAACATCGTCTGTCCGCTTGTCGGGTTCATTCCGATGACGATCACAATCATTGCCCATATGCACCTCTGTCGAACAAAGAAGTCCTGCGATTGGTGCAAAAAGGCAAGAATGCCAACGGAGAAAGAAGCAGCCGCAACACGAAATCCGAATGTGCTCTGATCCGATTTGATGCAGTGTGAGATTTTCTGTAGTATTGTGCTTGCTTTCTCCCAAATATTATCGGGCGGAAGGTGCTCAGGGTTTGGAAAGGCTGTTGACGATTGGTCCTGATAGATGGTCGACGGATCAACATTTGAGGATTGTCTGCTGTGTGACTGATCATCAAGTCCCTTCTCGGGGTTTAAAGACAACCATGATCGCACAGACTGTTGCTTGGGGAAAATTAGCCGGTTGTGCTTCATTGTTCCATCGAGTACTTTGCTCTCGGCGAATTTAACCAGCTGCAGTGTTGCATTCAACATATCATCTTGCAAATGACACATGTACAGAATCAAGAAAAATTCCTGGCGCACATGCGAGTCACCCTCTAACTTTTGTGCTTCCTCTTTTCCTATCTCTCTAGCATCTCTCCCTGTATTGTCAACTCGTTTCTCGGCAGTTGAAAGCGCCTCTAGAGAGGCTAATGCCTGTGGCAGTTCTCTCCGACGAGAATAATACTTGTGGACCGTTTGTTGATATCGAGTAGGAAAATCGAGTTGAAGAGGTGATAAAGTCTCACCCCTCGCCTCCTCGTCACTAGCAGTCGATGTATTCCCTGCATCTTTCTGCTTTTCCAGATGCTTAGCCTTAACTAGCCCCAGTGTCACGAGAAAATAATTGAGGCCAAGTCGCACAAGTTGCGAGGAATCAATGAGTCGCTCATGCAGTGTCTCAACTACTTTTTGAGTTTCTGACTTTTTCGGATTTTGTTCTTTCTCTGTATTGTCAACTTGAACATCGCAGGTCTTATCTGTGGCCATAATCTCTAATATCTCTGGAAGCATGGACATCCCAGAGATTGGAAGGAGAAGAGCCCGAAAAAGATGGGCGATACTGCTGAGATCTTCGGCTGACAGTTTACCCCACGAAACCTCGTTTTTTGAATAGAACAGATCAGCATGAAGCTTGTTGTGCAGGCCATTTAGCCTCTCAGTGCACCCCTGCAAATGCTTTTGCTTAGTTTGCAGATCGGTCTCCTCGGCGTCTTGCGTATCTTGCGCATGCGGAATCTCATCAGCGGTCCGTCCTCGTCGATGCATACCTCCACCCAAAAGAAGGTCTGTGGCGCAGATTTCTTGAACATAGACTATTTGGGACCGAAGAACACCTTCGACTGATTCTGCATATTCCTTGATGGTATGGAACATGTCACCTCTGCTGGTAATGGGGTAGATGAACAATGATACACCGGTCGCAATAGCAAAGCCGATCATAAAACTTTTTAGCAGTCGCGACACAAACTCAAGCCCTTGTGATAAGGAAATGAATGTTCCCGCACGAGTAACGGTGACAGAAGCAAAGATTGAGAAGGCCACCATGGGGTCCTGGAGCTCCATTGGTTTTAGGGCACGAAGTGCATTCGCTCCCCTATTGTTGATATTAGCATGAAATAAGTCAGAATCAAGGTTTTGCCACATGCCAGATCATAAAAATCAGCCATATTGCTGCTACCGCGCAGGCATCGCTGCTGTATCCATTCCGAACGCTTTCGCTCGCGTCAGGGGGCGTATTATGCTCTCTTGCTTTCACGGCGCAGAAAACAGCCAGGCAGCAGATCGATGCGGAGACACATACTGCCACCAAGTTGAAGAACATAATTTTGATGAACTTCGCACGGGGCATCAGGCCTTGGGACACAACCGACATCAAAGTCGAGAGATAGCCCACAGTTGTGGTGATATCAGAGATAGCATCGCTTTGGTAGCTTTTGCATTGTTAGAAAGATATCTCGTATTATACTGTCGACGAGGAGGACAACCCTTACATGGCGATTGTAATAGTAGGTGCCAAGGCACCTTTGAGCATCATGAGCATGGTCCGCGAGTCGAGCTCTAGTTTAGACCACCATTCTGACGGTCTCACTCGGCTTTCCCCCGCTCAACCGTTAGCAACTGTTGCCTCGGAGGTTGATATAAAACGCACTTTAATATTCCAGGCCGAGATGGCTGGGCTTTCTTTGGTGCCATTATCGGGTATTTTCAAAATATACATCTGACGCACTGCGTCCAAAGGGCATGCCCTGACTAGGAGCAACAAAAAGAGAAATTAGGATGAGGATGACAGTTTAATTGGTGAAAGTCAAATTTTTGGAGAAGACAGATTCAACTGCGCCGTATCTGCATGCGGATCAGGTTGCCGAGCAATTGTATCCGTGCCGAGCCCAAGTGCCGAGAGGAACAAGATCATCGATTACTTTCCATTTTATACATTGACATTGTTTTCTTCTGCGCAGTCTCAAAACATACAACGCGGTTGCTAAGTGCCCAGGTGGTGACATTGGCTATCTGGGACGCCGGAATGACGTAGATGATATCCGTGCGGACCGCTTTAGTGCACGTGATCTGAATGCCTCTTGCGAAGATCGATAGGTTTACTTACCCCGATTTGATTTTTGAAGTCACAGGTTATGCTTTTTGACTGAAGCTTCAACTCTTCTCTAGTATCTTGGACTATGATCCAGTTCGAAATCTGTCTGCTGGGCGGTGGAATATATATGTTTCGCCAATTCAAGGTGGAACTATACATTCTTGCGATTATCATTTCAAGTGTTTTTCAATCCTCAATTTTCGAATATTCTAGTGTCAATCTGGAGATCAAACATGATATCGCTTGCTGGATAAAATGGTCTTCTAAGATCAGTATATTCATGCATCGCACTCCAGGGCTGTTGCCAAGTCTTACCTCATTATGATTCTACTTCAAGGATTTCCCAATTGGAGTACACCGAGTGGTTGCTCTTACTCCGCACAGCATGCCTACCTAGAACGCTGTAGACTAGCTCAGAATGCCATAGCAATATGACTATTCATGTTGTGTGTTGCGCTCGTCCACCGATTTGTGAGTCAACGTAGTAACACAGCCACAGTGTGGGGCTGAACGCCACAGTTGTCATTTTGCCGAAGGAAAAGGCAGAGAAAAGAGGTATTCTCGTGAAACTGTTCCAAAAATACAATGGATGATCTCATTTTCAGTCAAAAGGAACACTTGTGGCCAGCACACATACAGCGTGTACGGTGTACACCGTGTACCGTACAAGAGTCTAGAAGTGCTGTGACGATCTGTCTAGCGTGTAACAAGCATGATTGATGGGACATAGTTGCGTTTCAAACTTCTGATCAGATCACGGCCGAGATAGAATCGGCAGGATAATTGTCTTGGTGATCTAGTCTCACGGATGCCTAGAAACATATGGGAATCTTCATATTGTGTTTCTTCAGCCCTTGGGACCTAAACGGACTAAGCAAAACCAAGGCGTACCCATGGAGTACTTACCCGGAGAAGGACATCCAAACAGGGCAGCCCGATCGCCGATCGTGGCAATAATTGACCAATAGTGTCGTTGTAGTATAGAGGGATCTAGAGCCATCCTTATAAGGGAGAAGTCGGAGAGAACGCGTCACGACTGATCTGGCTGTGTTGTACGGCGAGAGTAACGATTATGCATTGACATCACGCTAGGGATGGGCTGACGAAAAACAAATACAGGAATGTCTTGCGAATTATGAAGTGGTAAACATTCTTGGGGATCATCTTTAGTTGGGGACTAAGAGACAAAAGAGGAAAAAGCGTGGCGTTTGGAAAACACCACGCCAAGCTCCTACCAAGCTATTAAATAAAGCCCGTCTCCCCCTAAGGTCACAAATCACATTGTGAGAACTTCACTCTTCCTTCCCTGTCTGATCATCAAAGGCTCGTTGCCTTCTTTTATTCCAAGGTCTTTCTCTGAAATACATGCGTAAGTGCAATCTAGATGAGGATTAGGATTACCTCGGTAGCTTCGAGCAACAGCTCGAACTATACACCCGTCTTCACCATACCTGTGGATCTGACTGACCATGTCCCGATCTCTAGACCGGATTCAATCGTGGGCGAAAGCTCACGCGTCTTCTCGCAGCCTGTCAGATCAGACCTCCCCTGAGCAGATTGCCGATCTGGACAATCCCGAAAAACCTCCCCAGGATGAACAAGTGAATGGATCAGTGGAGGACCCTGCTACAGGGTCTGTCACGGAAAACAACTCCAAGCCGGGACTTTTGATCCGCATGCGAAATGGCTGCGGCCGTTTCTACCACCACACCAGGGATGCGATTTGCCACAGCTGGGTAAATGTCCTGCTGGTCTTCGTACCGGTCGGCATTGCATGTGAGGCTGCAGGCCTCGACCCAGCAATCATCTTCGCCATGAATGCTGTGGCTGTCATTCCTCTGGCTGGACTACTCAGTCACGCGACAGAGAGTGTCGCCAGTCGTCTTGGTGACACCATCGGAGCTTTGATCAACGTCACTTTCGGAAACGCGGTGGAATTGATCATTTTCATCATCGCCCTGGTCAAGAACGAGATTCGGATCGTTCAAGCTTCCCTTCTGGGATCTATTCTAGCCAACCTATTGTTGATCATGGGTATGGCGTTCCTGGCTGGTGGTCTCCGCTTCCAGGAACAGATCTACAACAGTACCGTCACTCAAATGAGCGCTTGTCTTCTCAGTTTGAGTGTAATGAGTCTTCTTTTGCCCACTGCCTTCCACGCCTCGTGGTCTGATAGTAAAGACGCCGATCGTGAGACACTCAAGGTCAGCCGCGGCACCAGTGTTGTTCTGTTGTTGGTATACATTCTCTATATTATCTTCCAACTGAGAACCCACTCGTACCTCTATGCCAGTATCCCCCAGGCCATCATTGACGAAGAATCCCACCCTGGTGTTTTGGCAGACTTCATGAACAGCTCCTCGGACTCCTCCTCGAGCTCCAGTGACGATTCCGATGATACCACAACATCATGGACGACCGCCAAGCGTATCAAAAGAGCAATGAAATATCGCAGACATCGCAAGTCGAGTACCAGCTCTAAGGGGACGACATCTCGCAACTCCTTCCAAAAGAAAGCCATGGCATCCGCATCCAACGAAAACCAGAGCTCAGTTCCCAATTCCATTGACAGCACCGAACATGCCATTGAGCTGAGCGATGAAATCCGCTATGACGCCGATGATGACGCGCAGCCCCCTTCCGCAATCCACTCCCGCGACTTCGGACAGGCTCTAGGTCGCATGGACAGCAAAGAAAGTCGGAAGTCTAAGAAACGGGATCGCAAGAAGCGCAAAGCCCAAAAAGCAGCGAAAACCGCTCAGATCATCGCACCCGAGGATACCAATTCCTCAACAAGTCAACGCCCCCCTATCATGGCCTTCCAATCCGCTCCCAACTTCGCTAGCGTTGAAGGCGCAGATGATGCCCAGAAACGCCGCTCACCGTTCGGGCCCATCCCATCCCTGCTCTCCAACACTGTATTCAGCTCCCAAACGCCAGCAATCTCACCCCGCATTGGAACCACTGCCTCGCGTCCTGGAATCTCCCGCAGTAATTCACTCCCCGCACATATCAGTCGCCTTCCGCCGGCCGGAAACGCAGTGCAGTTCGCCCGCGGCGCTGCCCGTCTCACAGAGCCAAACGATGTCACGGCGCCTGAAACCGCTTCGCAAGCCCCGGAGCCCGAAATGTCCCGTACCGCTGCCGTTGTGATGCTCCTTGTGTCCACGGCTTTGGTGGCCGTCTGCGCTGAGTTCCTGGTTGACGCTATTCCCGAAATGATTGCAAGCTCCAACGTGAGCGAGGCCTTCATCGGCCTCATCATCCTTCCTATCGTTGGCAATGCGGCTGAGCACGTCACTGCCGTTAGTGTCGCTGCTAAGAACAAGATGGATCTGTCGATTGGTGTTTCCGTCGGTAGCAGTATTCAAATTGGTAGGTTTCTATCTATGAACCAACCCCCCTGGCTCCATTCTAATCTCTTATTCCAATAGCTATCTTCGTCACACCGCTGGTCGTTATCCTGGGTTGGTGCATGGACAAGGACATGTCCTTATACTTCACCCTCTTCGAGACCATCTCTCTTTTCGTTACCACCTTCGTTGTCAACTTCCTGGTCCTGGACGGCCGAAGTAATTACCTCGAAGGCGTTCTACTGGTTGCAGCCTATATCATCATTGCGTGAGTTCCCAATCATCTTCCCTCTCTCTGGTCGATTCAAATTCCTGACTATCCTTTAAGTTTATCTTCATTCTTCTACCCAGGCGATCAGCAGTCTAGTGTAATCGCCGGCCCCGGGGCCTAATACTAAAGTTGCGGTACTCACAGTCTCATGTGCAACTTCCAAACACAGCGATACACAGGGTGTATGCTAGTCGGTCATCTCTAGTTGCTAGTGCTGAGCACTCTTTTCAGCTATTGGACTTTACATAGTTAATATCACAGTTCATGATCTTGAAAATTCCCGGCCGGTTTCCCTTTTTGAGTAATAGGATGATACTGGTTAGGTACCTACCTGTACAGCGGGCATTTAAGACCGAATGCTCTTTTGTTGTCCTGTGGGAAACCGAAATCGCACAGGCGTGTAGCCCTCTCTCCCCATCTTTCCTAGTGTCTCATGCAAAGGCGTTGATATCAGGGTCCTATCAGCGCACTTCGTTTGGCCCGATCGGCTTAAACTACGGTCAACAGAGCATCTCAAAAGCAATTGAACATAGGCAGTAATGATAATTGTCATAATTTCTACAATAACCACGAGCAACCGTCATTAATCACAAAATACAAGATCCCAGCGCCACAGTCCATATAAACATGCAAGTCAAAATAAATACAAAGCGAACCTGAAAAAGGGAAAAATACACAAACCATCACGTAAAGAAGAGAGAGAAGGCCCATGCTATGTTCGAGACAACTCTGGCACACACGACAAGCTACAACCAAACCGCTTGAACGGCAATGGTCGAAGCTCTTCACCAGGGCAGCGAGGCAGCTTCATCCCATTCTCGAGCGGTGTGATATCCCACCATTCCGTCCACTCCGCGCGGGGGATCACATACTCGCGCTGGCATACAGAGCAGGATTGTCCACCGGCAAGACGCACTTCCCTCGCCCGTCGCAGCAATGGTACAATCAAGGGCGGGAATTCGGCTAGTTCTTCGTCGGTGGTTTGCTCGAGGTAGGGAAGCTTGGTCACAGCGCGGAGAGCGAGTTCGCGCAGGGATGGGGCGTGGTTTACATGGAGTGTTTGGGTGGGTAATGGGAATGTTGTGCGGGATGGACTGTCCTCAATGGGGTTGCCCTCCATGTTCATGTAGGTGGTTGGGCCTGTGGCGACGTGGATAGGGGTCCAGCTCTCATCTAGAGTAGATTCGTACTTTTGGAGCTGGAGAGGGGAGATATTGGAATCTTCGCCATCCTTGGACTTTTGTTCGTTTATGCAGTGCCATGCAGTGATTTGCGCTTCTTCGATTGGGTGGAATGGGTTTGGGCGTACTGTCAAGTGTTTCAATTCACCTTGCTGTGTGAGTTTGAGGAGTTCCCATGGAAGGTAGGTGAGCCGGTTGACAGAGAGGTTCAAAACCTCTAGTTCGGCCAGTCTGTGGATCGTAGGTGGTATTTGAGTCAGCTTGTTGTTTCGCAAACTGAGGACTTTGAGGTTGGTGAGCTGAAAGAGATCATTATGCAAGGTTGACAGAGAGTTGTTGGGCATATAGATGCGAAGAAATGGCTGCAGAGACGTGAACACGTTCTCGGAGACTGGGGCTTCTGTGACTGATGGAAGCTTTGTCAGATGCTGCAAAGGTTGCAAGAGACCAGCCGGTAAACTTCTTAAATCGAAATCACTGTATAGAAAAATCCATTAGAATGATGTTTTACAGAGAAAGTCACGTCAAGTAAACGTGATGTCCACACCTACCCCAAATCAATGCTCTCATTTCCTTTGTCAAGACAATCATTGACAACCGCCCGAGCAAACCGATGCGCTTCCGACTCTTCATGATTTCTCAGAGCAGATCGAGTCTGGACAGGAATTTTCCCAGCCTCCATAGTGAGTGATGTAGGAATTCCTAATTTGCGAGAATCAAGAACGGATTTGCGCAAGTCCTCCCCCCACGCTGAACCATCCTCCGACGGCAAAAGCGACTCAGCGCCCGACTCATCGCTCCCCATCCACACACCGCTATCAATATTCCTCTTTTCTTTGAAGTCTCCCCTTTTGCGCTTGGGATCCAACACCTGCTCACCCCACCAGGTTCCGCGATATCGCCGCTTCCGACCCGCGCCCGGCACTGTCGCGTGATAGTTCTCCAGCCCCGAAGCTGGGATGTCATCACTAGAGAAGAGTGCCGGGTCGCTTGATGGCTGGCTAGAGAGATCATCAAAACGCGAAAGTCGTCGCGCGCGATGGAACGAGGTTACTGCCGTGTTTGTCCCGGGGGCGTTCGCGGTCCTCGCGATCTTCGCGGGCGATCGGTGCCGGATGCGCCGCGGCGGTGGGAGAGGGATCTCACTGTCCATTGCGAGTTCAATTCACTAATTCAAACTCTTGACTGGTCCCGTTCAATCTGCCTCATCGGATGTCCCGTCGAAGACGGTTTGATCTGGTGTTCTAGTGGAGTTGGGTACGTGACGCGTTGTGGAGACCCGCGATTGAGAACTGTGGGCATCAACAAACGCGCTATTGGCGCGATTGACGACTAGCAATGGTCTTGATCTCTTTGATATCAACTGAATGGCCTATACAGATGTATACCTTGAAAGAACGAGGGGAACAAGATCCCAAAGATAAGATCAGATCAAACACGCGTGGGTGCACGGGCGTCAGTTGACCCCGGAGCTTCCGGCTTTGTCTTGCCGCTCCACAGGCATGTTTCAGGTGGATCGACATGATCTTCTCTACATTCTTCACACTATAAACGTCTTTTGGCAACTCTACTTGAGGGCGAGATCAGAGAAGAAAAGTGTCTATATTCTGTGAGTGACTCAAAGCCGACTCATGCAAATCCAGCCAGACCAGTCCGACGACGGCTAAGTCACACACGGCACCAAATATGGACAAACGAATTGAAAAGAAAGAGAGGGTTGAAGAAGAGAATAATAACAGCATCAACTCATATCGGTCCACAAAGTCATCAAGAAATAAGAATAATGTAAAGGGGGTATTTGAAAAAGCGTTAGACCGTTTCCTCTCCAATGATGGGTTCTCCAGCTAACCGAGAGGAATAGAAAAGTGGAAGGTATAATAAGAAGAGAGAAGAATGTAAAAGGAGTCAAGATCCCGGCTGTGCTGAAGATGAACGGTGAACAAGACAGCAGTCGTGCTGCATGAGAAGGATGGATGGCGGGCATTGTCAATTGGTTCCAATCAATGGTCGGTACTCGCACGAAAGTGCCTTGTCAAGAGGCGCCAACTCGTGATGATTACAGAGCTTGGCCTACCATCACAACGATATATCCAGCTGCAGCCAAGGCAACAGGCATGCCAGCGCCAATATTGGCCGCCGCACCAGTCGAGGTTGCGGCTGCGGCTGCGGCTGAGGTGGTTGAACCCGTGACAGAGGGGGAAGTGGTGGTTGTAGCAGACATGGTCGTCATTCCAGATACGCTGGAAGTGGAAGTGGAAGCGGAAGTGGAAGCGGAAGTGGAAGTGGGAGTCACTGAGCTGACCCTGACCAGAGTCTTGGTAATGGTGGTCGTGGCAGTTGAAGTAGTGGTCTCCTCTGCAGCGGCGAACGGCGCCGCAACCATGCAGAGGGAGGCAATGATGGTAGTGAACTTCATAATGAGTTGATTGAGTTGAGATTCAAGGTCGACCAGAAGAGAGCGAAGTTGGTTTGAATTGGCTCCAAGGTTTGCAATAAAGCAGTATTGGTATGGCTTGCCGCGAAGTATAAGACTCGGATGGCAGAAGAGAGATATTTCAACTTTGAGCGCAAAGAGTGGGCGTCAAAGGTAAGTCTGGTAAAGATTGTGGAGAGCACTGCTCAAACAGTATAAAACGAGTGACTGAGGGTGAAGTTGAAATGAACTTGAGATAAATCTCTAATGCGCTTACAGGAAAGAGAAAAAAGAAAGGGAAAAATTAGCGTATGCGCAGGCTAAATAACAAACACAAGCACGAGCACGCCTCGAACCTGGGGAAAGAGCCATTCGTCCATCAAAGAACCTGTGGCGCCCAAGTTCTTCATTTCCTTATATGATTATTGATTTTTAGAGTGAAATAGGACGCTGCTATTGGCCGTTGGAACACGCGGGCCCTACTATTCGAGATTAGGCTCCATCTCAAACCGAACTATGACCTCTAGAGCCCTAAATCTCAGCAGGGACTCAGGAACAGGGTCTGCCGCACAGACTCTTGACGCCAGGGGGTGTCGATTCCGTTCTGACTGCTTCATGGATGTTTTACTGTCAAATGACACGGAAATGACTATTAGATGTTTGTTATGTCTATCATCGCTGATCCCCGAGCGCACCAGTGCCAGAGACTCAGCGGGAAAGTCCGAAATACGTTCACATGGACCTCCATGGCCCCCAGACGTGCAGCCAAATACGAGCAATTTTCGCCTAACTAAACTACAGTCGAGGTTTAATTTCGGTTCTTGCTTATCCTGGTCTCGGTAAGGATTTTCTTAACTGTGAGCCCATTCTGATCTTGGCATTTTCCTCAACGCCTATGGTTATGTTGTCTAGTTTAATAGTCTAAATGTTTCCTCATTTTCCCTTTTTGTGTTGTGAGATTCTTTGAGTCTTAATTTCCCTTGATGGCTCTCACTGTCACGTACACTGCTTGTGTTCGCCTCCTCGCAGTCTGAGACTTCCGTCTGTCCCGGTGCCCCTGGCGTTATGCACAGACAGCAATGCACTGTTGTGATTTGGCGAATGATCGGAGCAAATTAACCATATTGACAAGATTCACAACAAACGTAGCCAAGATCTTGACCGGTTAGATCAGGCCTTTCACCATCTAGGCTCTTCCGGCGTATCTTGTATGCGGAACTCCCCGATTCATTCCACGAGGCGCTAGCCAAGACTGAGAACCTCAATTTGCCCCGACCCACACGATTGAAGACTTTTCCTATGGGGCTCTATGGATCGGCCTTCCGTGATTCCATTCAGGAACAGAAGTTGAGAACTATTTGATCTTCACTCGGACCTACCTGGTTGGGAACTGTTAGCATCGGAGTCTGGGGCCGAGAACGTTGGGTCATTTCGGTTTGACTTAGTATGGAGTACAACATACATACTCATAGTTTGAGTATGTCAATTTAATCTTTCAAATCATTGATTTGAAAATTGCGCTCTTTCAAATTCTCTGTGCTGGCAAACTTTACTCCGTAACGTGTCATTGTGGGCTCCGTAGGGGTTCCTTACGTGGCGCACTAGACTCGTTGGGTTGGCAACGCCCTACATTGTCACCCGGGTTTTATACGGGATTGTTGGTCATTTAATACGAGCCATGTCGATCAAAATGTTAGCCAGCGTGAAATTACCTATCCATGGAGCATAGGGTATAATATTCAGAATGCTAGTCTTCCGTAGTGAGGGTGATTTGAATAACTGTGCACAGAATTGGGGGAGTAGGTGTAGGTAGAGAGCAAAGCGGACAAAGGGTTGGCTCCCGGGGTCAATTCGTCCGAAACTCGGCCTTCCAATCTGTCCTTGAATCTTGCTTTCTTTCTGATCTCTGTCGTAGGACTCAAATTTACTTGAGCTAGATGAGATTACGAATACGAATTAAGCCTATAAAACAGATCTATGGCTTACATTGTCTCGGATGAATGAGAGGATGACGCACTCTAAGCTGATAGCCAATTATTCATATCTAGCATATTAGAGTGTATAATCAAATACTGGCTCCCATTGTGCCTATGCTGTATGTATATGCGCTTATTTCGGTACCTGGTTGCATACCTAACAGCTAGTTGAGGCCATAACATGCGATGCTCATTTCGTATGTTATTTTTGTAGCAGTTGGCCTGGATAGTTCATTGATCAGACCAGAGCCCCATTGCAGGGTATGTATGGGCTAGACTGTTGCATAATACATACAATAGAGGCAAGTGACAAGTTCTCAGCCGCATGGTTCCTTATTCGTAGGGCTATATGCATCTTCCTGGTACGTCTTCGGAATCTCTGTCAGGTGAAGAATTGGTAAGATTTGCAGTATTCTGCAACAGATCTATACTATCGAGTTAGATACTTGTGAATCTCGTCGCCTGATCTTTTTCATACTGCGATTGATTGGATAGGGTATCGTCATCTTCGATCTGATTCGAGTGATGTGTACCCATCTTAGCTCAACTCCATCAGCTTAAAACTCTTGAACCTTTAAGGTTGGCCACTGGTTCAGTCTTGTTCACTTTATCGGGCCATCTGATGCAATTTTGCTGTTGAACTAGATGACAGGTATTATTCTGCGGGTGGGAACCTGCTTTTCACCGGGGAAGGAAAATGTAAACGCATCTCACTAAGACATGCATTTTCTCATCGAGCTGGTGTTGTGCCTTGTTGTTCTTACATCTTAATATGTCTGCCTTGTAGAGAAGTATAGCCATTCACGTTGATTGAGCAATGTAGTGACTTGCGGCGCAAAATTAGCCTATATATCTTGCAATAGAAGTTCTGGTGAATGTCTTGCCGGATGATCCGGTTGGGTTGCTGGGGATTCTCACAAGCTTGATGGGTGGCAAAAGGACTATACCGCAACAGAAGACATAACACTTATCATTTCACCAAGCAGTGTCTATATATCCCGCTTCATCGGGTTAGAATGCGGGACAGGTGATGCCCGACTCAATGATCTATACAGGGGTTTACTGGCACGGGATGTATATCACAGTCTTACTGAAAACCCTAGAACTACTTACCTATGACAAATATCCTCAGATCGAGAACCGAAAAGAGGTTTCGATTATGGTAACAGACACGCTGTCCGCTTGGATTAGGACTACACATGTGATAATTATATATATATATGGATGAACGTAGTAGGATCGAAGAATGAGGCACCTAAGAATTGTCGATTTTATTGGTTTCGCTGCCTCCAAGTGATATCCACAGTCGTTTTCTTTGGCATGGCACTTAGCTCTTTAATTTAACACTACTACAACGCAGGCTTTGCATTTTTGATGTCCCCAAACTGATTCTGCCAGAGGTTTTGATACCGTCCACCCTCTTTCTTCAGAAGCTCTTGATGTGACCCACTCTCCACAATCTGTCCCTCATGCACAACAAGAATGCGATCTGCGCTGGAGATAGTAGAAAGACGATGCGCGATGACAAATGTGGTTCGTTTAGCCCTTAGTCGATCCAACGCAACCTGTATGTCGGATTCTGTATTTGAGTCTACAGCGCTAGTTGCTTCATCAAGCAGAAGGATTGGTGATTTCTTGAGGAAAACGCGAGCAATAGCAATCCGCTGGAGTTCACCGCCAGACAATTTAACACCCTGTTCTCCAACAGTGGTGTCATATCCGTCCACGAAAGTGAGGATCTTCTCATGAATAGCTGCAGCGCGGCATGCTTCGTGGACTTCTTCATTCGTAGCCGAGGGCCTGGCGTACCGCAGGTTCTCAATAATAGATGCATTGAATAGGACTGGGTCTTGGGGCACAACACCAATAGTTTGGCGCAAAGAGCTGAGTGTAATGTCACGAATATCCTGGCCATCAATCTCGATTCGGCCTGATGTCACATCGTAAAGCCGAAGAAGAAGTCTAAGGATAGTTGTCTTTCCAGAACCAGTCATTCCAACCAGTGCAACTGTCGATCCAGAATCGACGGATATATCAATGTCGTTGAGGGTCTTCAAACGAGAATCATAAGCAAAGTTCACGTGGTGGAATGTAACACGACCGTTTCCTGGTTTCAGTGGCAGGGCATTCTCCTTGTCAATGATGCTAGGCTTAGATTGGAATAAGAAAAGTAGGCGCTCGGCATCAACTAGATCAGAAACAAGCCAGCGGTATTGTGCAGAGAGATAGGCTAAGGGAGAAATGAGCGAATTCCAATACTGAATGAAGAAGACGAAATCTCCTGTGGAGGCGCGTCCCGTAGATATTTCGTGCACAATCAGTGAGGAGAGACCGACAAAGCACATTGGCTTGAGTAAATCCACGAGAGACTTGCCAATTGCTCGGCGTCTGCCAAACCGGGCACTTGCCTTCAAGCATAGGTCGACTGCTTCCCCAAAACGTGATCTTTCATATGAGAATTGGTTGAAGTATGTGACGGTCTGCCATCCTTGTACAGCTTGGTGCATGATGCGAGCTTCGTTACGCTGCGTCTGTGTAACATCACGCCTGGAGTCCATATTCCAGTTTGAAGTGAAGACCTCTGCTGAGACGTAGATGATAGCGACTACCACCACCAAAAGGGAGGCATAGGCATTGAACTTCAAATAGAACACGACACACGCAATAGCCAAATCGACTAGTGTCGGGACAATATCTAGAATGGCAACTTCTAGAAGATTATTCAGTGCTCCGCCCTGATCGATAGACTTCATGACTTCTGCCGAGTCGTTCTCAATATGGAAGTCCATTGATAGATTCATGACATGACTGAAAGCAGCATTGGTGATTTGACGGTACGAGAACTGTCTGATCGGAATCTTGACAAGGGATTCAATCAATCCTAATCCAGCTCCACCCCGGATGAGCTGCAACAACGCCCATTTTCCGAGTGAGCCATACGGAGCTTTGTTGGCAAAGATGCTATCAGTGACATCTGCCAGTTGCTGTGGGATGAGAATATTCAGAACTCGATGACACACTAGACAGAAAGCGCTGGTAACAATGCACAGCTGCACTTTACGATTGTTCTTGGGTATCAAATAGGGCAGGAAAATTGAAAAACCCCTCAAATAATCAAACCAGCCACCAAGAGTCTGCAGCTTTTCATTGCGGAGCCTTTTTTTGCGCGCGGCTGCATCATTCTTGGTTTTATCGGTGTCAGATTCACTCTCGCTCTCGGAATTAAGAGGGCTGTTGTCTGAATAGTTGCCATTTGTCGCGCCATATCTTGTCTGGTTATGATTGAGGAATGGGCGTGACTCCTCTGATATCTTTGTCTTCCTCTTTCTATGTTCGAAGAGAATAGCAGCTGCCACAAAGACTAACAAGGCAAGCCTGACCGCTGCTATAGTAGTCTGCGTGATTGGTGCCCATTTCCTTGGTCTGGAAAACAGGGAGAGCGCAAGGAGTGGCACTTCAAAACCAGCGGTGACCAAAGATGCTCCAGCCACTTCATACTTGGGAGGATTTTGTTGTCGCAGCCATAACGCAGACCAGATGACAGCCTGAGAGGTCATATGCACAAGAAATGGTTGGGAACGATCCAAGTCATTTGTGGCGATACCCAAGACCGTTTGACTAACGTATGTGAAGATGATCAAGGCAGTCAAGATTAGTCGGGGTCGAGTTCGGCGCCTCGAGCGCACATCTCTTCTTTTCTTTGCTGGAAGACGATTGAACAAAATACAAAAAACAATGTAGAGACTGACTATCAAAGTACAGCTATAATGAAGAGCCCGGAAGGCTAGCTGGGTAGCCATGATAGAAAGTGGATCAAGGGGGGATTTGCCAGAAACCCCTAGTAGTGGTGGCTCTTATATATCCCAGAACAGAGCCTCAATCATATCAAGCCTTGGGGAAATGTTGGGGAAACCTTGCTATTGGCCTAAGCAACTGCTCATTGGACATGAGCCTAGTAATGATGCGCAGGTGTGCCATCCAGCTCGAGCACACCAGGGGGCTGGGAGAATGAAGGGTGACCTGGCGCCGTCAAAACAAACGGCGCTGTTACTTAAGACCCGAGAGAGAAGACAAGGACTCCATTATTGACAATCTGCAGATCAAACTAGAATACTCTTTAGTAGTAGGGAGTATGGAGTACCCCGTACTCCTACCTACATATGTATCTAGCCACCCCATAGATTAGGCTTTTGGCACTTTGATTGGGGCTATGCTTCCTAGTGGCTTGAGGACTATACCTGGGTGAGATCTTAGTCGATTACATATTTTTTTCATGAATCTACCTGTTCCCTCCTTTTGCTGTTCAGATATTTTGACCTTTTTCTTCTTTTGGTTCCCGACCGCATATGACTGGCATGGACATACCTAGGTACCTACAGCCACCTATATACCCCAGTACGGAGTACATGGATTCAAGTCCCAATATCTAAGTCTTCTGCACACTTGCATATAACAAACCGAAGAAATTTACATAAATAAGCTGACTGGGATTACGGCTTTGGCTCCCCGAGATAGCGGCTGGAACAGCAATCCAATATCGAGCTCTGTAGTTTTGGATTCACCGGAGGACAAACGGAGACAAACAGAGATGAATCGCTGATGCACCTTCGTGCTCAGTGGCGAGTTGCAAACCCATGGAGACGCCCCAGTCTGAAATGCCTCGTCATCCAGTTAAGCTGAGAGATCGAACTCTGTCCACAAGATCAATGCGTACGTCCGACTTACCTAGATGGTTCAGAAGGGATTATCGACAGATATATGTAATTGAGTATATTTGATCGCCCATTGAGACTAACACATGCTTTAGAGGCATTTCTAAAGGCTACATTGTTGCGCATTTCTTGACCCCCGGGTTTACATTTATAGGGGCCCCGCAACTTGTATTTGAGTCAGGCCTGAAACAAAATAGATAGAATGCCAGGTCAGACAGAAAATAAACAAGGTGTAGTGGGAGCTTCATTAAAAGCTCAGCTAACACATAGTTGAATGTTCGATATGGCCATGCACGAGATAGGCACATCACGCAGTAGGATCAGTGTATGCAACACTCAGGGCTAGCAGCCTCTTTAGAACATTATTTCGACCTTGAATAGTATCACATGGCTGAGGCAAGAAGTATTTTGAGTCATAGGAAAACCGAGCCGTCGTAGGTAGTTTTCGGTCAGGTAGAATGCTCTCTTCTCGACCTGGATGAGTATCCAGAGATCAGCAATGATGTGCCCGCAATTGGCCTCAATTCCGCATATCAGGCCTGGTTTTCAAAGGTCGGGCTGTGCCATGAGCATGGAAAAAGAAGGGAAGTGGAGAAATGATTCCATAAGAACGCCTAACATTGTTGATACAACTGACAAGACGATGGAACTTCAACATGTTCTGGGCACTGCTAGATTATGTACATGGCATGCTGAAGTAGCAAGTACCCATGAACCTATCCACGTCACCATATGAGGTAGTTTCCCATCACTTGAAAGAACCAGAAAATAAATTATCTCTTAACCATAGAGATTATATCGTACAAGGGGACGTCGCCAGGGATTGGTCATGTCACATGTTTCCTGAGAGCAGTCCGAAGACTGCGAGAAAGCTGGGTTTACTGGCTCATGGGCCGGAGGGGGGTCTGTCGAGGGAGCATCATTGGGGGACCGCGGGCACGGAGCCAAGCATCATTGACAGGGCCTTCGTTGCGGATGACGCTACCGACGGACATGAAAAGTCTAGTTGAAAGAAGAGTTGATTAGCCGGTAGTCCTCAATAAAGACTAATATAAGTTCGAGGATTGGTGATTCAACCATACCCGAAAGTGGCACCTGAGCCTAGCATGTACTTGCCGAGAGTCCGCATGACACCATTGGGACCAGCACCATATTGGAAGATTGTCACGGTACCTATTCCTAGTCAGTTTGTTGGGCTCTTTCTTGCGTTGTAATTAAAAGCCACAAACCAATAATGAAACCCATGATGCCACCAACGGCTGAGGGGTGAGGCTATGTTAGTAGAGCTCTTGCTCAACAAATCATTTGGTCTGCGATCACATACTGGAACCCATCATGCAACCCATTTTCACTAGAATACAATCAGTTCATTTTCTTCACTCAAATAGCGCACAACAGGCAGTAAGAACACGAGGTGAGGTGATCTATACTGCAGCGCAAGTGGGTTGTAAATGACATACTCTTGTCGAAGGTAGAGGGAGCACCCCCTGGGCCCGCTTGGGCGGGAGGACCAGCAACCACGGGCATTTTAGAGAGAAGTAAGAAGCCTTGGAGAATTCAATAAAACAGCAAGCAGCAGCTCTGGGCTCAGCAAGAGATCTGGATGTGATAGACAAGAATCGAGCTCTTTTTCCTCCCCAGCTTGATGCTTCTCCGCCTTTACCACGTGACCTTTCAAACGGCTTTAAATTCCACACGTGCCCGTTGTGCACGTGACTCAATTCGCCTGGCGGCGTCAAGGGAGTAGGAAACGGTTGGCCCTCTTGCGCTCCTGCCGGGTCCTCTCCTGGCAACTATCCCCGATCTTTGATTTCTTTTTTGTTACATCTCTTAAAGGGCTGCTTAAAGCCTGCGCCGAGGCGGTAGTCCCGTCTCGTGCTTCCATCATTGCTCTGGCGTGAGATCGGTCGCTCCTCACCCCGATTCACACGTCTCCCTGACCCTGGAGCACTTGTTTTATTACACTTCTAAATATCTTTCAGTTCACTTTCCAGAAGTAAGCTTCTTATCTAATCCCTACAATCCTCTTGTGGGGTCGAGGTAGAACCTCGCCCTACAAGGAAGGGTCCAACTTATTTGTCTCTCCCTAAACAGCACTAATGCGACCGTTCTGATTTTAGTCGGGCGACTGAGGCTTCAGTCACCCTTGCGCCATTCAATATCCCTCACTTTCGGACATATATCGACTCTACTAGACGTTATCTTCCCACTCTCCTGAGCCCGTCAGAATACGGCCCCTTTTTCAATTCGCGAATGTGGACGCGCTCCGTGCTTCATCTAGATATCTCAGTCTCTTGAACCGTTCACATCCTTCTCCATGACTGCTGTGGCATCACCACCTAGTGTCGAATCGGGGTCTCGTTTGGGATGGTACAGCTCTGGTAACGGAGGACAAGGAGCTCTGTCTTCAGTGAACGCCGACGACGTGTCACGGATGTTTGTGCCGAGGAAACACGTTCAACGCTCGAACTCCTCTTCTTCCCTAGGGTCAACCTCTTCGGCCTTGTCCACGTCCACGGTGACCGCCTCTCCACAGGATACCCATGCCGCGCAAAGTTCCACTGGTGAATCAGGAACTTGGTCGTCTGCAAAGAAGAAGCCCCCAAAGAACATCTGGCCCAGCTCGAAGTCTGAGCCGGTATCGGGGGTCACAAACGCGCGACCTCAGACAGTATCGACTTTCTCGTCGGGCCCAAGTGCGTCCTCGACGATGTCCGCAATGCATCAACCTTCAAACATCGTCCCATCGCAACAGATGCCACAATCTTCACAACAAAATGGCGTCCGTCTGCCTAATGGACAGCCTTCTGAAAATCCGGCCATTCTGATTCTTTTGCCATTGAACGGCACTTTTGATAGAAAACAGATCAACGTCCCGTACGCCCCCGATCTCCTGCGAATCGGGCGGCAAACAAATGCCAAAACCGTGCCAACACCTCTTAATGGGTTCTTTGACTCGAAGGTTCTCTCTCGGCAACATGCCGAAATATGGGCCGATAAGTCTGGCAAAATCTGGATTCGAGACGTCAAATCCTCAAATGGCACGTTCGTGAACGGCCACCGATTGTCCCCTGAAAACCGCGAGTCGGAGCCACACGAATTGCGAGAAAATGATACGCTCGAGCTAGGCATCGATATCGTTAGCGAAGACCAATCCACAATTGTCCACCATAAAGTCTCTTCTAAGGTTGAGCATGCCGGAATCTACGGGTCGACCCCTAATATTCTCGATCTGAACTTCGGGGACTTGGATCCTGCCTCTGGAGGTGGACTACTTCCTTCCCCTTTGAGCCAACCACTCTCTCATATGCGCGGACGAGCCGGTAGCAATGCGAGTAGCAGAAGCGCTCAGAGTGTTGCCAGCACTCAACTTAATGCTCTACATCAACAGAGACAAATGAATTATTGGAATTCTCCAATATCCATTGAACAGGTTGTCAAGCGACTTACGGTACGATCCCAAGTTGTGTCTCTGCTACTTATCGCTAATGTGTCCTAGGGCGAATTGAAATCAGCAAAACAACAGACAACAGACCTTTCTCAAACAGATGAATTCTTGACGACGATTATGAAGCCAGGCTATGCAGAGAAAGAAAAGCTGGCCAAACCGTCTCCTTTGGAGACCAGTGCTCACCGTCAGATGAATGGCCGCCCTAAAATGCCCCGAGTTGACTCCTTTTCAAGATTTTCTGAGCCTCCTGCTCCTCCCCCTCAACAGCCACTGCCGGAAAAACCTGATGCTTTGCCGCGAAGTGGCTCGGACTCGTTTTCGTCTTTGAAGCGCAGCGATACAGAAAAGCCGAAAAGCAGTACTGCTTCCCCTGTATCCCGTGATTCCAGCCAAATTCTAAACCTCATCGAGGCGCTATCGTCAGCTAAGCGAGAGATTGAAACACAAGGAACACGTGTCAAGGAACTAGAGAATATGCTGTCTCAGGAGCAAGCTGCTCGCAAATTGGCAGAAGAGAAAGTGAGTGAGTTGGAGATGCAATCCGCTTTGGATGCCGGACAAGTCAAAGTCGAGAATGGCATTCCTTCGTCCTCGGAGAATGAAAATGAAACCCACGAAAAGGAACAAAATGATATGGAGATGAAGATGCAGGTCAACGGCATCCATCCTTCAGATACCCCCACTTCTGGCGACAATCAGCCAGATGTTCCCGTGGAAGACAAAAGTATTGAACTTCAGAATCGCCTAGATGCCATGATGGAAGAAATGGCAGAGATGAGGAAGCAAATAACAACCTTCAAAGATCGCGCTGAGAAGGCAGAAGATGAGACTGCCCAGTCTCGCAAGTCCTTGGCCGAAATGATCGAAACCTTGCGCCAGGAGCGTGCTGAGAAGGAATCAGCAAAGGTTTTCGAGAAGCAAACCGATAGGCATGACTCTGAACCAAGCAATGTGTTGCCGGAAGCCTCGCTTCCAGGCGCTGGCACCCTAGCAGAGTCCAAGGCGAAGACCCCATCAATGCAAAGCATTGGCACAGTTGCTTCACAGAATAAAGATACCGATGCTTCGACCACAGCGTTTGCAACACAGCGCCATCGACCCAACTATATGGAAGAGGCAAGTCCTTATGCCTCTATGTTTGGTGTGGTCTTGCTAGGAGTAGGCCTGATGGCCTATCTCAATGGTTGGCAAAAGATGGATAAATAATCCGGCTTGGCCTCCTGTGTTAATTATGGGGTTCGGTGTTTTTTTGACGGCTGTTACTATTGCATAGGTCCTTTGCATTGTCTAATTTTTCTCCGCTGCCTGTCTCATCAAATTCCACTTCCCGCCAGTCACGACTTTCTGGCGATGAATGTCCTGGTCTTTTCAACCCTCTCGGTTGAAGATAATCCTTCGCTTGTCTTCATGTCCGGAGCCCTGTTCGTTTAGCTCACATTGTCTCTCTTATCTCTTCACGAACTTTTGATGACTTTCTCAAGATCTCTCTCGAGATTTTCTTTTTGGTCGTCTTTTTAGACGTCCGTTCCTCCCTGAGCCCCTCTCTCTTACTATCTCCTTTCTCGTCAATCTTCTTCCACCTCCTACATGTTACTATTAGCCTGTCGCTCTATTTTGAGAATCGACATCTCTCTTTCTCTTTTGTCTGTACATGATGAGGACATCAAGGATACGTTCATGTCTTAGAATCTCTCCTTCGAATGACTCTCATTTGTCGACGAGTGATTCTCGAGCATTATCATTCGCCGTGTCATGTCAGTACAGGACACTGAGCGTATCAAGGAGTTTTATTAGTGCTATTTCATTTTCTTCATGCCATTTGATTCCCGTTGGCAGATCGATGAGTCACGTTTCCTCTTTAAACCCCATGTTGATTGAAATAGTACTGTTATCCTGGGGTTGTCTTCTCTCTTTCCTTTTTGTGGACGTCTGTCCAGCATCTACAGCGCGTTGGTTGTTCTGGATTATTGTTGAGCTTGTTTGCAGCATGCACTTCGGCTAAATTAGTGTTTATTTCTTTAGAACAATTTCGATGTACATGAGATTGTCCGAGGCTAATTGCCTGAGGACAAACGAATTGTTCTTTTTGATGTTGTTCAAACTCCTTCTGTCCCTGCGTAACTGGATACCTAGGTATTGCACTGGTAGAGGCTGTACAATAAGTATTTGACGGTGGTGGAGGGAAGGTCAGAGCACAGCTCCAATATGAGCTTCATTCTTTACCATTCTTGCCAACATCATCTCAAGAACATGTATTGAGGCTGGACAGCCCTCTGGGCTGGGTCATTGGCTGGTTTGGAGCGACCAGGTCTGATCAATCATGGTCACCAGTAAGATGTTGCGGGTAATTGACGGCCTCGTGGGCATTCGTGAGATTGGCCAGAGGTGTCTGGACTTGCTCTTTTCCGGTCGTGAGTGTGGGTATTTGCAAGGAATGATCTTTCAGGTCAGCGGGCCACTGTCGGTACTCTGCTGGCTGGGTTTCGTAGATTTCATCAAAGCCATTGTAGACATCTCACTTCAGGCTGACAGCAACCTCGACCATCCTGATCCATCTTGTCCGGCTCTCGGGGAGCTCACCACCATCATCTTCTGCGGCAGTCCGTCGTTTTCTCTTTTTCGCAGCCGACTTCGATTCCGGCTTGGGGGCGTCATCTCCTTGGCCGACAGGTTTCTGTTCTTCCTGCTGTTGTCGTTTCTGTTCTTCTTTTTCTTTTTTGTCCTCGTCTTCAACGATATCATCCACGACGAGGACACTTCCGGTCTTCACACGAACTGCATATTCGGTTCGCTTTTCCTCGAACCATTTGGCTACGTTCAGCGCCTTCTCAATGGCCCTTCCTGTCGCCTTCGCGAACACCTCCTCTCTCTTTTCTGACACCTTCGAAAGTTCATCGAGTATCTGCTTCTCACTCTTGCGCGTATCCTCAAGGTTGATATTTGCGGTAGCGCGTTTCTCGGCTTGGAGGAGGAGCTTCTGGATCCGCTTGACGGCGCTCATGAAAGGCGTGCTACTCGAAATGTAGACAATCTTGGGCACCGATGCACCAACATACGGGGAAGCAACTGGCGCATGAGGTATGGGGCGCTTCTCAACCTTGGCATCTGTCATGTAGTTAGCGCTTTTGCTCTTTGGTTCCGTACATTGGCCATTGGCTGCAAGCACTTGGGTGGGAAGACTTACGTTTGGGGAGTTTGATGAGACCCTCGTTTTTCTTCTCAAATTTGAGCTTCTTCTCTAATGGACCCTTTGCCATGGCTGAAACGTGCTTTGCAAAAATGAGAAGTTCCAAAGTGAAAGTCAAACTATTGAAACTCCGCATCTTATCGTCTGCCTTTTTCTGCCAGGCGGAGCCGAGATATGATATGATTATGTCATCGGTGCTAAAGGTGAACTTATCCTAATCGGGAAGGTGTATGGGTATACCCATAGATCGATTTGTGTTAGCATCAAACGTCTCCTTTTCTTCTTCGTCAAGATCGTAACGTATTTAATCGGCTCTCTAGGCTCTTTGGCTGAGAATGAAGAGAGAAGCCAGTTATAGCTACCCTATTCTTCATGGCGAAATGAACAATACATCCATTCTTATCAGGTCATCTGCAGCACCATGTTGAGCTACATAATGTCAATCAGAAGATCTTGCTTTGCTATAACTGGAACTTGAAAGATCACCTCTCAAATTATGTCGGTCTTGCGCTAATCTTCAAATTCTATCAGGACAATCGGGATTCTCATCATATCCTATATACTACCCAATGCTCAAGAGCTCATTTCATATAAGATTGTTTGATCTGAGATATTAGTTGCTCTAGATATTTCAAATATTGAGTGTTTCTCTGCTTTCTTGAAAGTGTCTCTCCACGATGACAACCGTGGGGTCATTGAACATGTAACCTCTCAGCTATATATTTATCGATTGACACCCTCAAGACTCAAAACAGACATCATTAAGTCATTTCTTTAGTAGTAGTATATGCTGTATACAAGGGAATTGTAATGATTCGTCAACAGAAGATGATATGGCATTGCTAATATCAAAATCTCACATGATGCAGGCCCCGGACTATGCGAAAAATATAGGACTGAAAGATTGATCAACGCCTCGATCCTTTCAGTGCGATTTTATAATGTCATGAAATGATATCATAGAGAATTTTGATGTTGATGGTCTCATACCAGTCATTATTCACGAATGATTGCTATCTCGTTTCACAGCTTAGGTCATGGTCTCAACAAGATCAAAGGAGGAATCCTGTATGAAGTACGGCACTCTCTTGTCAACTCGGAGGGAAAAGCAGGTCTTGCATTAGCCCACACCCCAAGTTGAGATCAGAATTATTGTTGTTTATACAGTATAATACATAAGAAATTGCTGGGCAGCTTGGACAATACACATATAATATCGAGATTAGCTTATGGCCCGCTAAAATATGCAGGTTGCAGTTCTTCCCTCCGAATTGACAAGAGAGTGTACATCTTTTGTTCATCGGGGAGCTCACCGAGTATAAGTATATTTCATGGGACGAAGACTGAACTCAAATATGTCGTTTCCCTCAAGATTTTCAGTCAAATCCCATACTTGTCATATGGCTAGCGAACTTTGTACGTGGCAGACCAATTCGGTTGCTTTGAGGTCTATCGTTGGTTTCTTTCGATCCCATCGGCGTCCCACCTAGGTACAGCAGAAGCTTGTCATCAGTGCAAGTATATATACATGCTGGATGTACACCGACTTGACAGACATTATATCAGCCGAGGTTATCTTGTTTCCACCGATCTGGTACATAGTCTAGATGGTGTATGCCTTTGTGCTCCATGCGCTCCATGCTAATTGGAAAATAGAACTGAATATGTCTTATCTGTTTAGCAGACAGTTGAGATGAAAACCTGAATATGTATTGATCATATTCACTCGGGGTTATAACGACTCTGGGGCCTTCTTCCTAGGACGAAGCCACATCAGATAGGTTGATAGAGCTAATTCACGCAATAATCATGTATCTAGACCGCAAAACTTCTGTCTACTCATTGTTGTCCTCGCGGCTCTTCGAAAGAAGTCGTTATACCACAGATCAGGATGATGCACGAATAGCGTACGGCTTTCATATCAAGGAGCTACTCCATATCTCCGCCGAACTCTTCTACGACAGAGTACCGATAGCATCGGTCCCCGGAAGCTTACGTTAAAGGATCAAATTCGACACAGCATTTCTGTGCAATAAAATGCCGAGCTACAACTCCGCGGGCTATTCTGGTCGAGAAGCCTGGATCGGATACAGACATGACCAGTTCCCGGGATCGACCGGAGTTCAGTCTCATCACATTGAGTTTATAGACCCGAGAATGGTCTGTGTCAACTTCTCCGTTTCCGTACTACCCGTATCGGCTGCCTGCGCCCATGACAGAGTGATACTGGTATAGGGACGGGTGAGCTGTAATGTTTGCGAATTGGAAATAGTGACGAGACTTGCAGTCGGGTAGCCTGATTATGGGAACTTGCCCAGTTGAGAGCTATCTGTCCACAACGTTCCGTATTCGGGATGGAGTCAACAGTGGCTGAAAGCTATTTAGGTACGGAGTAAAGGGGTTCCTTTATTCTCGAGTGGAGAATGTATGGAGTAGATGCTCAAAAACGGCTACCCAAAACATAAGGGGCAGCCTGGGCAGCTTCTCCAATTTTCTTCGAGTTTTCTTGAGCTGCTTTGAGAAGAGATCATGTCAGGGGTGGACTGCTACAGGTCCTAGATGCAATTCAAACTCGAAACTGAAATGTTTGATATATAATAGTAGTTGATCAAAGCTTCTGGAAGGCATCATCTGTATCATCTCGACACCGAAACGAAGGGACATGGTCCAAGTGTTTTGACTAATGGACCGGTAACTGGAAGGCATAGCCGATAGCCAGCAACGGTCCCTGTCACAATATATCAGCCATGATGAAATGATCGGCATGAAAGCGCCCCAGACATCTCAATTCCCTCGAGGCGAATTGACGTATAATTCAACGTACAGCCGCCAAATAACAAGCACAGGCATTGCCGATCAGGGCGTCTGGACTCGAGGGATCGACAGGCGTCGTGAGCTGAAAGCTGGTCAGGTGATTTCCACCAAACCACTTTGGGAAGGTCCCAAGGTCCTGGGATGATGTCGATCAATATTGTGTTTGCGACTTGGAAGCGGAAGCGTGCATGTTTGACCCTTGATCCTTAATTTTCAGTCTGTCCAGTATCAAGTCCAGCAGATGTAATGAAAGGACCGGAAAGTAGATAAAGTGATCTATCTCAGGCACAACAAAGAACGCCTCAGGCAACAATCTGCCTCAGGCAACTAGGGCATCGAAGCGGTACATCCGACTGGTCAATCCGGGAGATTTTTGAATTTGGAGCCACGAAGCTCTAAATATTGGGACCGGAGACAGATAATGAACCGTGGATGGGAAGTGCCAGATGTGGCAGTTTATTGATGTGCCATATTGGAATGGATCTGAAGGGGATAACCACACGTGTACTCCGTACTCCATATGTACTCCGTACTCCGTATCATGTCCAAGTTCGGGGACATTGCGGACATTCAACGTTAGATTCTGATTCCGTGTGACAACTCCAACGGCTTCCTGGACCCGACACACTGGTCTTTCATCGGGGATTGCGTATGCCGGTTTTAGGGCCCCCACAGGTAGATCGAAGCGACCATCGGATCTAAGGATTCAATTAATACAGATTACACTATCTACTGAATAAAGTACTCTATACAGAGGTCTCCAGAGTTCTTTGTCAAAATAGATAGTATGTGATAGTGCATGTCTATATTTTCATCTCCAGGACTGTTGAATTATGATGCCGGGGGGCAAACACAAAAGTACGTGGCCATCCCATGCGCCACAATCTGGAAAAAAATCTGCACATACAACATACATACATCTGGAGTCTATTCTAAGCTGAGGGCACATGAGAGCTGAAATCAGAGACAGAACTTGATTTGTGTTCTGCATGAAATACGGCTGTTGTACTTGACCAAAATTGTACTCCGTAATGGCCATGTAGGGTTCCGTACCTGTGTCTTCACAGCTCGGAAAGGTACGGGCACCTCCAATGTCATAAGAAGACAAAAAGGTGAAGCACAAATCGGGGCTCAAGACACAGTGGAGCCCTAAAAAGCAACTGGGCCCTGACTGTAAATTGAAAAAGGCCCTCTATTGAAACATTTGATTAATTGTTTTTCGGGTTTAGGTGTTCGAGTCAAGACTCCACCGAATGGCCTAGGCACTTTGCGGCCTTTTAGTATGAGACTCATCCCCCGCTGTTTCTTTTCATCAACTCTCCCTTTCGTTATTCTTGTTGCCATTTCCCCGTTGCCACTTCCTCGACGTTCTTTACTCCACCGGGTCGTGTAAGACGTGTCTCACGTTTTAGTGTTCGGAAGCCAGCCTTTGCAGCCGCTTTGGGGTGTCTTTTTGCATACATCAGATCTGGCGTGCAGGAGATCCGAGAGATTCTACATCGTGATTGGTTTTGCTTCTCAAGGGATATTCTAGGGGAACACATTTGCCAGCCGCGAAAGCTTTTTTGACTCCGTTGACCTCCTTGAGTGATTCAGTCCAAAGTACTCACGGTTCAAGTGATCCGACCAACCGGGGCTTATCCATCAGCCCTCTCGTCCCCATTCGGGCATATCAACTCCGCTTACCCCCCTTGACGCGTTCTGAGCTATCCCAGCCGCCGCGACTCTGGTGATTTTTTTGGGTGATAACTATCGCTCTCGGGCCACTGGCATTACTTTCTTTTCATCGCTACTCTCTTTACACTTGACCTCCGACCACTCTTTCTCCGACAAGCTCAACTATTCAATCCTTGAAATATCCATAGCATGTCTTCAAATCACCGTGACGAGACATTGGATGTACCCGATGGGTCGGGCTTGACGTGGATCTTCGATCATTGCTTGCGTTACGCTGACCAATACGAAATCTCTCTCCGTGCTGCATACGAACTCAATAGCCACCCGGTGAAGAGCGCCATGGGTACCCCATCGGTGCCTCGAGCCTCCTCCATCCTTTCCTCCCGCAATTCCGTCTGGTCAAAAAATTCTCGGAACTCCAAGTCTTCTTGTTCTTCCGACTCGCCTGACTACGATACCAATGCCGACTTCCGGGCCTGTTTGACCAGGACGGTGTCGGAATTGCCTTCTCAACCCTGCTCGCTCCCGCCGAGCTTCATCATTTCCTTCGTGCGTCGCTGCTTTTGTCTGGAATTGTCCGATGTCGACTTTGCTCAGGCTTTGACTGCTCTGGATTACACCAAAGACCTTCAAAACCGCTGGAAAAAAGAGATTGACGCCGCATTCCGCCGCCTCAATGTCACTCCTCAGGATGCCAGTAGTCCCCAGCACTCAGAACTGGCTCGCAAGTACCCCCATGTATTGGAGTGGTACAGGGGTATCAGCCACAAGGCACGTCTGATCGATTTCATGTACACTCAAGTCTATGTAGGCTTGCGCCGCTGGGTAAGTTTCCATCTCGTGACTCAAATCGCCAGCTCTATCTAACAAATATCCCCTCAACAGGTGCTTGTCAATGAGATGATGCTCGAGCCATTCGACAAAGCCAATTGCCTCGCTCTTCTGAACACTTTGTTGCCTCCTGTTCACCGAGATAGTCCTACTCCAACCCAGCAGCTGTCGACAGTGACTCTTGAACACCATCGTGATACTTTCTTCAAATTCATCACCACCTTTGAGGCGAATCCTTCCATCCTGGAGCCTATCATCATGCAAGGGGCCCGACCCGGTGACGAGAACGGGTGGCCCGCACTGTACGACACCATTGACCGATATCTGACCGCTGTCCTCGAGATGATTGACGAGTGTGCCTTGATCAATGAGCCCGGCCAGGTTGGCAAGTCTGGCGCACAGCGTCGGACTGATTCGGGCATCAGCTTTGGCCCGCGTCCCACCAGCTCTCAATCTTTGGAGGAAGAAAAGCCTCTCCCCCAATTTCCAGAATTGACCGAGACCACCAGCAAGCATGGCTCATTTTTGGAACGATTTGCTATCTCCTGGAAGAAGAGAGACCCTAAGAAGGAGCAGCAGAAGGAGATTGCGCGCAGTCTGAAGAAGATGCAGTCATGCAAAGATTTCAGCAGCGTCAAGAACTCCGGCCGCTTTGGCAAAAAGTTTTCCTTCGATCTTTCTGAGGAGAAGCGCCTTCGCATGATCCATGAGGCGCATACTCGCAGGGCTGCTACACAAACCGAGCCCGAAGCAGCTCAGCCCGTTGGCCAAGCCATTTAAGCTCGATATCTTGCGACTCTCCCACAGAACACAAAAACATCCCACTAAAAGCCGAAATCCAAGAAGGGAGATCAGACATGCTTCTGACACTTGCCTTCGACCTCTTTTCATCCAAATCATTCATGCTTCTTCCCCCTCTTTCTCGCTGCAGCCGCCCCCCCTGCAAGCCCAAAATGGTGTAGAGCAATCGCTCCCAAACTTGCCACTGTCCCAGCCTCTATTACAGAGCCAGCTGGGCTGCATTATGAGATCTACCTTGTTTGTTTCAGAACAAAATGGCGTTCGGAAGGAAGCATATGGGGGTGTTTATTTACGACTAATGTCCTTAATGATAGCGTCCAGCTCCCAGGATATGAGAGCTCAAAAACTATTCTTCATTCTTTTTCAAAATTCACAAATTTCTCATGTCATAAACCTCCATTCATAGACTAGGCTTGATACAATCCACACTTGCAGACCTCCGAGATTGCGCGAGTTGCCGCTTAGTCCCCCGTAGAAGCTGCGATAAGATAATGGAACCCTCCAAGTGTCCAGATCAATCGATTCATTGAACCCATTACAACATACTGTCTTTGTTAAGAGCTCTGGCTCAATTGGCCCGCGATGCTTGCCACTGGACTAAACTGCATAATTGCTTATTAGAACATCATACAGCTCATCACATAAGCACCGCCCAGAATAGGGCTATCCCCTACACCAACATAGACATAAACACACAACTGTGTTCCTACCCTGCATTACCCGACAATGAGGCCCTCCATGGGACATCAGATGTCCTGGCTATGGTATGCTAGTGCCGGCGCTTTGCTTCCAGGCTTGCTTGCCCAAGCCAGTCCGGCTGTGAACGTTGCGCTGCAAGCCTCCTTTGACTCGGCTCCATACCTTGTTGAGCTCTTGTAAGTCACGCATCGGGTAATTTCTTACCTAGAATAAGATCTTGAAGGTGCAAGTTGCTGATGACACCAATATAGAGAGTCGGCTGCCGAAGAGAACTCCACTGCCTATTTCCCTTTGTTAGACCGCGTTGCCGATGGCACATTCGAGGACCTCACAACCGAGAAAGAGCTCTACGATCGCTTCTTGTCCGTCGTTCAAGATGATGGCCACCTGCAGACTCCTGAAAGTCTTTCCTCTTTCAAATTATCGCTTTCGATACGATCTTCGGCGCCTCGCATCGAGGCACACTTTCAGTTCTACAATACCTCGGTTCAGCAGTCGTTGATGGTTGCGCAAGATGCAGTATGTCCGGTCTGGGCTCATTCGGAGGGCAGGCAGTA
Organism: Penicillium crystallinum; assembly: GCA_027569675.1. Lineage (NCBI taxonomy): Eukaryota > Fungi > Ascomycota > Eurotiomycetes > Eurotiales > Aspergillaceae > Penicillium > Penicillium crystallinum. The sequence continues at coordinate 68,584 of JAPDKR010000049.1, forward strand.
TTGCTCGTCTGCGATGGAGCGTGCACAACAAGATGTCGTTGGAGATATGTGGGTAGAGCGCCATGCGCCTGTTATGTATTCCGATAGCTAACATTGGTCTTGGATCTTAGGGATTCGAGAGAACTACCATTTGATCGCGTGCTGGGAGATGCGTCGCTTCCCCCGGCTGTGCTCTATGCGGATATTTCTTCGCCGATGTTCAGGGAATTCCACGAAGTTCTAAGCGACATGGCCAAACAGGGACAGATCTCATATCGCGTACGCTACCGACCGCCCCAACACTGGGTTTCTCGCCCTCTGTTTGTATCTGGATATGGCGTGGAACTTGCCTTGAAGCGAACGGATTACATTGTGATTGATGACCGTGATGCAGAGAAGCTTGAAGAAACAGGCGCCAAAGGTCTACCAACTGACCCAGACGAGATCAAGGAAGATGCCCCGGATGATCTCCGGCCTCTCTCTTCCTCCGAAGTGACTCGTCTAGGCTTGAATTCCGCGAGCTATGTCATGGACAGTGCTGATCCTCTGGGCACCTTGATCAAGATGTCCCAGAATTTCCCCAAGTATTCATCGATCGTGGCCGCCCACGATGCCTCAGGGGAAATGGCACAGGAGATCCGCCATAATCGGCTTAAGATGTTCCCTGGTGGCTCCAATGTTATGTGGATCAATGGCTTGCGAATGGACAACCAGAAGATTGATGCATTCTCACTTCTGGAGCATCTTCGCCGGGAGAGGAAACTGATTGAGAAGTTCCGTGCACTCGGCTTGTCTGCAAATGATGCGGTGAAGTTGCTGTCCCACCAGCTTCTTACTGAAGCGCAAGCTGGTAGCGAGGAGCAACGGTATGACTATCGTGACAGTTTGGAAGAAAACCAGGTCATCATCTGGCTGAACGATCTGGAGAATGACTCCAGATATGAGTCTTGGTCGAGCGATCTTCAGGCGGTTCGTACATCCTGCGATTGGCCATAAGAATAAACACTGACATACTTTTAGTACATTGCAAGCTCTTTCCCAGGACAGTTGCCCGCGGTGAGCCGTGATTTGCACAATGTCATCGTACCTATCGATTTGTCCGACCCAGAACAAATGATGATTGTTGCAGGGAATTTGCAGACCTTCATCAAGCGCGGTATTCCCGTGAGATTTGGCTTGGTACCTATCAGCACATCGCCGGAGTCTATCGCGCAGCTGAAGGTGGCACATCACCTTTTCGAATCCTATGGTCTGGAATCTTTCATGCAGTATCTCGAAGAGTGTGTCTCGAAAGGCAAAAGAGGTTTCCCGGATAAGGCATCTTTCCAATCTGCGATCAAGGAACGCGACATTGTTGAAGGCCATGAAGCTTTGTCCCTTGATCAAGTCTTGAAAAGTGAGAAGTACAATGCGCTGGTATCTCGAACGGCTGCTTACCAGCGCCGATTGAGTCTTACTGGTAACACACCGCACTTTTTGGTGAACGGCATCCCGATCTCCCGCGAAGGCAACTGGATGCAGGGCATGAGCATGCAGATTAGCAAAGACTTAAGGTTGATCCAACAGGGCATTATGCAGGACGTCTTCGAGAAGGATGCATGGCTTCCGGAGTTTTTCCTAGCTGGTGCGTTCAAGAGCCGCAACCTTCTCCTCATGCCCGAAGATCCCCAGAGTGTACAAATTGTGGATATTGCCCACATCCTTGGATTGGATGAAAATACTTTGAACATGATCCCGCGCATTCCCTCGGAACAAGCGGCCCTGGACAGCGCTCACCTGATTGTTGTGGGTGATTTCGAGTCCGAGGAGGGCCGGAAACTACTCACCGATGCTCTCAATCTTCGTAAGGAACATGATGAGGTGGAGCTCTTGATGCTACACAACGCGGCATCGGATACAGATGATTCTCCTCCCAAGTACTTCCTAACCATTTCTCGGTCTCTTGCCAAGGGCGAGAGTATTGACCAGATCTTGGCTAAGATCGCCTCAAATCGCGATATCGAATATCAAGCGAACGAAGACGAAGATATCTCTGCTATTCAAGAATTACATCAACATCTAGCCGCAGAGCTTGGGTTTAAGCCCGGTACCGAAAGACTCGTCGTCAATGGGAGGTCGGTCGGTCCTATCGAGAAGGATTCTCCTTTGAGTGTGGATGAGTTGAGCCAACTCATTGCTTACGAGCGGGTGAGACGCCTGGATTCTGTTGCAGGTGCTGTTGCCGAACTCGGATTCGATGCAAAGATCTCGAATCCCCTTGATTTCGCTAAATTGACCTCTCTCGTGGCTCTCTCTGCCACATCAGATGTTCCCGAAGGGATTTTTGAGAACACCTCTGATCTCAGAATGGACATTTTTGATAATTGGAGGACGCAACACTCTGTTATCGTGGTTTCAAACTCCGAGGATCCCATGATTAACGTTGCAGTCAGCCTTGACCCAGCATCCGAGGTTGCTCAGCGATGGTTGCCAATTCTCAATGTCCTATCGGAGCTCTCCGGCGTTCAGCTGAGGATTTTCCTGAACCCGAAGGAAGAGCTCACAGAGCTCCCGGTCAAGCGATTCTACCGCTATGTTCTGCAGTCAGAGCCGTCGTTCACAGACGATGGAGCCCTCGCTCGGCCTCAAGCATCGTTCGCCGGCGTGCCAGTTGAGGCACTTTTGACCTTGGGCATGGATGTGCCATCATCTTGGCTTGTAGCGCCTAAGGAATCCGTTCATGACCTGGATAACATCAAATTAAGCTCGGTCAAATCCGGCACTGACGTTGATGCCATCTACGCTCTCGAGCACATCCTGATTGAGGGCCACTCTCGCGATCTTACAACGAAGACTCCTCCCAGGGGTGTCCAACTCATTTTAGGCACCGAGAATAACCATCATTTCACCGACACTATCATCATGGCTAACCTGGGTTACTTCCAATTCAAGGCCCAACCAGGCTTGTGGCAGATCAACTTGAAGCCCGGTCGTAGCGAAAAGCTCTTCCAAATCGACAGCGTTGGTGGTCTAGGATACCTTCCTCAATCCGGTGACGAGAACAACGAAGTTGCTTTGTTATCCTTCCACGGACGGACACTATTCCCACGCCTGTCGCGCAAGCCAGGTCACGAAGACGACGATGTACTAGAGACAGGAATCCAACCAGGCTCAAAGATGGATTACATCGCCAAAGGCCTCAACTTTGCATCCGGCGTCCTGTCCAGCGTAGGCGTCGGGTCCAAGAGCGGAGGCGAACAACACGCAGACATCAACATCTTCTCCGTAGCAAGTGGACACCTCTACGAACGCATGCTAAACATCATGATGGTCTCCGTAATGCGCCACACCAAACACACCGTCAAATTCTGGTTCATCGAGCAATTCCTCTCCCCCTCCTTCCGTGCCTTCCTCCCTTCCCTCGCCCGCGAATACGGCTTCTCCTACGAGATGGTAACATACAAATGGCCGCACTGGCTCCGCGCCCAAAAAGAAAAACAACGCGAAATCTGGGGCTATAAGATGCTCTTCCTGGACGTGCTCTTCCCTCTTTCCCTGGACAAGGTCATCTTCGTCGACGCCGACCAAATCGTCCGCACAGACATGCACGAGCTCGTCACCCACGATCTCCAGGACGCCCCCTACGGCTTCACGCCTATGGGCGATTCCCGCACCGAAATGGAAGGCTTCCGCTTCTGGAAACAGGGCTACTGGTCTAATTTCTTGCGCGGAAAGCCCTACCATATCTCGGCATTGTATGTTGTCGACTTGAACCGCTTCCGCACGCTTGCTGCCGGTGACCGTCTGCGCGGCCAATACCAGATGCTCTCTTCGGACCCGAACAGTCTGAGTAATCTCGACCAGGACCTGCCTAATCATATGCAGCATCATATTCCCATTCATAGTTTGCCGCAGGAGTGGCTTTGGTGTGAGACGTGGTGTTCGGATGAGGATTTGGATCGGGCGAAGACGATTGATCTTTGTAATAATCCTCTTACGAAAGAGCCTAAGCTGGAGAGGGCTAGGAGGCAGGTTCCGGAGTGGACGGTCTATGATGATGAGATTGCGGCTTTGGCTAGTCGGGTTGCTGGTGAGCAGGCTGGTGGTGGTGTTGAGTTTGTGCAGACTGGTGAGGATCGCAAAGATGAATTATAGTTTGTTTGCTGGTTTTTATTAGAAGGAGCGATTGCATTCACATGTCTATTTGTTACATTTATTGCGTTCAATTTTGAGTGGTTTTTTCAATTCCCGTGAATGTGTTTTTTCCTGTACTTGCTCGCCTTATCTCAGGGTTGACAGATGCATCTTAGCAAAGGATGGGTATATTCAAACAATAAAGAAAATTCTAAGGGCAGATAAATGCTTCGCATGGCTTGAAAGAAAAAAAAACCCCCCTAGGGGCTGGTCCAGGCCAGTGTTCTGCTTGGAATTGACATCGCTATTTTTTGATCCTCCGCCATTCGCGTCGGCCTCATATCAGTTGGTAGCATTGCCATGTTCAACTGTAGATCAATTCGCCGCAGAAGCTGCGTCTGGTAGGGACATTTGGACAACGAGACCGGCAAATTCAACAGAAGAGGCAGGGTTGTTATTGGAAGTTGGCGCATGCTTCTTAAGACTTCTTCTTTTTGGGTGATGCAGAAACTTCGGCATCACTGCTAGGTGCCTCTGCAGCAAGATGTTCTTCCTCCGCTCGTCTCTTTCTCTTCTCCTCCTTCTTCTTCCGCTTGAGCTCTTTGCGTGCGGCCTTTTCTTCTTTTTCCTTTGCTTCTTCCTCCATCTGGTCTTCCAATTCCTTCTCGTGTTTCAGCTTCTCTTGACGCTCTTTCTTCTCACGTTTCCTCTCCTTCTTATCTGTTTTGGAAGCAGCAGGAGATGAGGGATCTTCAGTTTTTATGGCGGCAGCTGGTTCTTCGGTGCGCTTGCGCTTGGAGGAGGTCTTTGTTTTCTTGGGAGGCTCAGGCAAGTCGGCTTCATCCTCTTCAGACTGTACTTCGTGGTTGGACTCAACACTGCCACCAGAAACAGGAGTAGATCCAGTCACATCTCCTGACTCTGAAGCCGGGTGGACCACCTGCGAAGTCACTCGTTCATCGTCATCAGAATCTTCCACATATTGGGAGCTTTTCTTCTGATTTTCCAGCCTGGTGTTCCAGTTTGCAGCTTTCTTAGCAGCGATCCTGGGATCGTACACTGCGTCTGGCTGGCCATTGGCCCGCATGGTCATGACTTGCCTCACGATCTTGCGCCACTTATCTGCGCACTGCTGACGCGAGCGCGTGTGTTTCATCTCTTTGCTGATATTACCCCAGATAATGAGACGCTCATCCATCTCATACATATTCGTACCGGCCCTTTCAGGAAACATTGGCTTTACGGTCTGCCACGATGATTCGACGGCATTGAGGAAGGTCCTGGTCTCCTCTTCTGACCACGCACCTTGATTCATTGTAGCTTGGTGCTCGAGCTTGTTCTTCCAGCGTTGAGTGACATCGTCATCACTGCGCCCAATGAGCTTACCAATATACGTCCATTTCGTGCCGTGCTGAGCAACAAGATCAATCAATTCCTCTTCTTGTTCTTTCGACCAATCATGTGCTTTCTGAGAAGATGCTTGGAAGTGTCGTCGCATGAATCGATACACGGATCGTCGGTCACGGTCTGGAACAAGAGCATAGATTTCTTTCCAAAACTCGGCTTTCGTGGTGACTTCTGAGGAAACCGGGAAATCACCAGTTGTGGTACGCTCAGAATGCTGAACCATCTCGTCGAAGGTTGTGCTAGAAACTCCATGCATTGTACAGAAGTTGACTTTGTACGCTTCGATTTTTCGTACCTCGTCCGCTGTGTAAAAGCCAATTTTCAGGTTATCTTTCTCCCTGGTTCGTGAGCCTCGAGTACCCTTGGACTTGACCTCCGGCTCCTCGCTATCCTTGGGCTTGGGCGAGCCTGTCTCTACGGCGAGCTTGGCGGAAGCGGATTTCTTCGAAGCTGTCTGTTTATCTGAAACCGTTGCTTTCGATTTCAGATCAGGAGTGGTTGGTGAAGGGATTGCTGTATCTTTGTCGGTTTTGCTCGACTTCTTGCGTGACTTCCGCTGAGGCTTCAAAGGCGAAGATTGGCTTGGTCCGAGGAGCGATTGGATAGACACTTTTTGAGCAGGGGTCAAATTGTCTTCCCCCATCTCCTGTTCGTCGCCTATCTCGCCAGCTGCTTTTCGACTTTTCTGAGACTGCTTAGCCCGAGAAAGCCTGGAATTCGATGGCGTAGCCTGGTTGGGAGTGGACGGCGATTGGGCAGGAACTGCAGAAGAGGTTGAGTTATCTTCCTGTGAATCTGGTTCGCCGCCAGCCTCATCGGTTGATTTGCGATGCTTCTTGGACTTTTGCTTAGGCTCGTGCTCCAACTCGCGCTTTCGCTTTGAAGGTTTCGAGGAAGTCGAGTCTGGTTTTGGGGAACGTCTTTTGCCATTTGCAATTGGCGACAAAGCCTCGGATGGGGCTTGAGGCTGTTTTTTAGTCTTTGTCTTCTTCTTGTCCGCCCCATGTGAAGGGCGAGGGGTTTTTTGGTGAGGAGTTTCGGGGACTTGAGTCGAGAATGTTAGTGAGATCGCATCAAAGGGTTTTAGCACACCGACCAATGTCCCCAAAATCATCCGGAATCTCCGGGAAGGGCTCAGGCTGAGATGAAGTGTTTCCCATGGCAGTGACTTCCGACACTGTCGGTAAAAGGAACAGTTGGAAATGCGATTAAAAGGAGAGGCCGAGGCTGATCAAAATTTTGGTCCTCCAAATGTCTAATCCGGCAATTTGGACAACCGCCTAACTGACCGCCTACGTTGGCGGGGCCAATTGACATCTAAAGATCGACATCTACATTGGAGATTGGAGATCGGAGTATATCATCCCTACAGCTCCAATAAGACCCAAAGCAATGCGACATGAAAAAAAATATTGCACTCGAGGTCTGTCAATTGAGACACTAGTATCGCAATTATTTCGAGAGATTAGGTAGTTATCCAAGCTCACTGCTGAATAATTGCAAGCACTGCCTGCATGTTGTACAACATGCCCTGAAAGCTCTGTGATTATTTGGACATAACACTAGCAGATATCATGCTCATTATTGCATTAATAGTACACATGCGGACATAGGAAGCATAAGAATCAACTGTAAGTCAAAGAAAAGTAATCCATGTCCTACACACACAGTCACGACACAAGCTTCATATCCCGTAGGACTTTCGTCACCAACTTCTTTTGATCATGAGGGTGGAGATTTTGCTTATCGGTCTCCTGTAGACAGCGCCCAATTGCAATGGTAACCTTGACAGCACCTTCTGCAGCGTTAGAGCAGTCTACCCACACCTTTCCATTGCGGCCAACTGCAATCTCAAATCCTCCTACGCTCTCCAGCTTCCTTCCAAGTTCAGAAAGAACAACTAATCCTTCAATGGCATCTGTGTTCTCTGGAGAAGAAGAGCTCGCCCTAATCAAGCGGGCGGCCATGCCCGTCGAGACATCAAATACCATTCCGCCTACTAAGGGTCCTAGCCCTCCATCGGCCTTACCAGTTGCTGGGTTGACACAAGTGATTTCAACTTCGGCGCCGGCGCCAACTCCAACAGACTGTACGCGGGCATACACCAGCTCGCCTTGCTTCAACATGGGCCTTGTCTTCTTGGTTGCGCCCTCAAAGGACAGTTGACCCAGAAGCGCATGGGCTGTGTGTGGTGTCACCATGCAGTGGAAGAAATCAACGCTCGAATGGTGGATTTGTGCAATGACAAAATCGTTGACGGTGGGGATGTATCGGCGATTCGGGAAAGAAAGAAGCGAGACAGTGTTCCGTTTCATGTCAGTCGTCAACAGACCAGCTTGTGTTGCTGTTAAAACATGATTGGAGCTCGTCGAAGAAGGCTGTGATAGGATGCGAAGGCCAGGGCCAAGTCGTAGAGGGTTGGATTTATTTGTAGGAAGATAGTCTTGAGGTACCTCGTCACTGGGTAATAGGACAAGTGGGGCGCTCATGATGCTGGATTGAGAATCCTGTGTCCTGCAAGTAGTCTCAATGTGACCAGTTATAAAAGACAAGGGAATCAGAGTTCGAAGCTCAATTGTTGGGCTACTTTAATGGACGTTCATTAACATGCGCATCGAATCTGCAAAGAAAACGATATTTCTTATCACCACGTGATCTCCTCGTATACACTTTTACCAAGCCCCAGTCCAGCACAAAAAAGAATCAATGTGAGAAGGACGATAATAAATTCACCAAGCACTCTGGAGGTTGGATTTGAACATGAATTTTGAGGTGATTCTTAGGAAGTTGATTATCCCATCTGTCGTTAGCACTTGCTACACCCAAAAGCGAAAAATATGGCGGTGCTAAGATACGCACCGCCACATTCACTATCGATAAGCACTAGCCACATTTGCGGCAGACGAAAATCTTCAAAATCTTTTTCAATCGTTTCCCCTCAATCCAGAATTCCACCAATATCTCGGATACCCCCATATCTACTTTCTTTCACGCTGTGACGTGATATTCTTGTTCCTTTAATTCAAAAAAGTACATATTTTCAACTTCGATATGGGTGACGCGGCCAACGGTGCCCCCGCTGAGGCGGAGCGCTTTGCTATCGGTATCTCATTTGGTAACTCGTACAGTTCAATTGCTCGCATCTCGCCTGTACGTCCAGCTTTCATTATCTGGGATCATGGACAGTGACTCACAAGTTTATAGGAGGGCAAGGCTGAGGTTATTGCCAACGAGGAAGGAGGTGAGCACATTGAAGCACCACGTTCTAAGAACCAGAATTAACGTCTCCAGATCGCCAAATTCCTTCCATTCTCTCCTACATCGATGGTGAGGAGTACCACGGCACACAAGCCAAGGCTCAACTCGTTCGCAACTCGACCAACACTGTCGCATACTTCCGTGATTTCCTCGGCAAGGAATTCAAGTCCATTGACCCTACTCCCTGCCACCAATCGGCCCACCCCCAGCAGCAGGACTCGACTATCGCCTTCACCATTCGCGACACCGAGAGCGAGACCCCCAACACCGTCACTGTTTCTGAGATCGCCACCCGTCACTTCCAGCGTCTGAGACGCTCTGCCACTGACTTCCTTGGTAAGGATGTCAATGCCGCCGTTATCACCATTCCTACCGATTTCAACGATGCTCAGCGTGAGGCTGTGACTGCTTCCGCTAAGGCTGCTGGCCTTGATGTTCTCCAGCTCATCCACGAGCCCGTTGCCGCTGTTATGGCTTACGACGCCCGTCCTGAGGCAACTGTTACCGACAAGCTTGTTGTTGTTGCTGACTTCGGTAGCACCCGCTCCGATGTTGCAGTTGTTGCCTGCCGTGGCGGCATGTACACCATCCTGGCTACTGCCCACGATTATGAGCTTGGCGGTGCCTCCCTGGACCAGATCCTTATCGATCACTTCGCCAAGGAGTTCATGAAGAAGCACAAGACCGATCCCCGCGAGAACGCTCGTGGTCTGGCCAAGTTGAAGCTCGAGTGTGAGGCTACCCGCAAGGCTCTCAGCCTGAGCAGCAACGCTCAGCTGAGCATTGAGTCCCTGGTTGACGGCATTGACTACGGTTCCACTGTCAACCGCACTCGCTTCGAGCTTCTTGCCGGCAAGGTCTTCAGCCAGTTCACTGGTCTGATCCAGCAGGTTGTTAAGAAGGCCGAGCTCGATGTCCTCGATATCGATGAGATCATCTTCTCTGGCGGTGCTTCCCACACTCCCAAGCTCGCCAACTTGGCCCGCAACATCTTCTCCGAGAAGACCAACATCATTTCTCCCGCCGCCTCTACCACTGCTCTCAACCCCTCTGAGCTTTCTGCTCGTGGTGCCGCCTTCCAGGCCTCTCTGGTTCAGGAGTTTGACCACGAGGATATTGAGCAGTCCATTCACCCCATGGTCACCGTCACCCCTCACCTGTCCAAGGCTATCGGTGTCGAGTTCACTTCCGAGACCGAGACTACTTTCCAGCCTCTTCTCGGTGCCGAGACTGCTCTTCCCGCCCGCCGCATTGCGCAGTACTTCGCTCCCAAGGAGGGTGGCGATGTCCTGGTTCGTGTGTGCGAGGGTGCCCGCGAGATCAAGGTCACCAAGCCCGAGCCCAAGGCCAAGGAGGAGAAGCCTGCTGACGATGAGGACTCCGACTTTGATTCCGAGGACGAGGAGGAAGAGGAGATCCGCGAGATCGTCTGGAAGACCGAGAACCCCGTTGCTGAGCTCGCCGTCAAGGGTGTCAAGGCTGGCGGCAAGATCGAGGTCATGGTCCACGTCAACCCTGACCTTGGTCTGCAGATCGCCGTCCGCGAGGTCGGTTCCCAGAACGCTGTCCGTGGTGCCGTCAACGGTTCTTCTTAAGTTTTTTTCTCCCCGGTTAAATATATCAAAAAAGACTTGGATGTCGTTTATGGAGTGATGATGCATGCATGACTGATAGAGGCTGTGATTTTGCTTTTTTCCTACGATTTATACTGCTGTTATCGTCATGGAGTCTTTCCCTTTACTAGTTTTAAAATAGACTCAATTGGAGGCGACCAATCAAACATTGGTGTTCTTTTACGGCCAACTTCAATCTGCTAGTGATCAGGGGTAGGTCCTCATGTATGGCCTCATTGATCTTTTTCTATTCGTGATTTTGATGTCTAGTTGTCCAGAAATTTCGACTCTATTTTCGAGTATATACAGGGGATTTCCATTCAAGTTAACAAGGTGACCGTAATGAGATTATATTACAACTAGATTAGATAATTTGATAACGAGAACAACAAATTCCTGAATGTTCCTCAAAACAAAGAATCATTCATCGAGATCATGAACAAGTCATCAAGTATTCGGGGATCTGAGCATAACCAAACCAAAGCGGGGGGAGTATTGCACGGAAATGCTTGATTGCCACTTCATGCGGGAAGGCTGTGGGTTTGTTTCAGTAAGGATCGTAAGAGGTTCATAACAGCATCAAGTGAGTGTGGGAGGAATGATCTTTCAGGCTGAATTGGAGTTATTCAGGTGCAGCCTGGAAAGATCAATCTAAAACAAGCAGCCTCCCGGGGAGGGAACAAGCTCTCCAAAGGGATATCAACGCAGAAACACGAAGTTGGACGCATGATCCGGAGATCGACAGATCCAATTGGACATGGACTGTTTCTCGGCCATATGTTGTCATGGAAGTTAGGGGACAAACTTCTCATATGTGAGACACATCCATTTAAGCGTAGTTTGGTGTCTCCTTCTTCTGGCTTCTCACGCTATTGGAGCGTTGCGAGGAGAAGAAACCACGACGGCGCTCCTTGCGTCCACTGTACCCACTACTATCTTTGCGGCCAGTAGCACCACCGAGGCAGAAGAGTAGGCATGAGAGGAACAGACAGGCAGATGCGGTCCACATGAAAGCAAATGCCTTTACACCCAGAGTTGAGTTTTGGCCATTACCCTTGAACGCACTGCGACCTTGGACGAAGACAGCACTGTAGATCTTAGTTAGCTATCGATGTACAATCAATCTCGCCTGTCTATTCAAGGATACATACGTCATAAGACAGGTGGTGATGATCTGGAAGGTGAGAGCGATCCAAGCCACGAAAGCAGAGAGATAGCTGCCGATGCGGGTACACATGGCCATAAAACCAGTGAACAGGGAGCAGACGGCGAAGAACAGTCCGATGATGATGAAGGGGAACATGAATCGCGACATCAAGAAGTAGTGCTTCGTACTATATTGCGAGGATGGTCAGCGCAACCGTTGAAGTAGAACGCCTAGGTAAGCAACCTACCCGATGAACTCATCAGGGACATTTTCAGTCGTGCCAAAGTTACGGTGGCTTGGGGGATCGAAGGGGAAATCTGGGTGATTTTTTCCACAGTCATTCTTGCCATTCGTCACTCCGCAGAGATTCCAAAATGTCCAACGTGAAGTTGCTGGTGCGCCTGGGATATTCCCCGTCTCCGCCTGAAGGAAGTAGATCCGGTTCAGCGGGTTGCTATTGCGAGCACCTCCCAGCAGTGTGAGGAAAATCAACAAAATGGCAGATGCCATAAAAAACAGGCCCAAGAAGCCCAACGATGCTCCTATAGATGATCAGCTTCAGCAAGTAAAGAGTGGCTGTTCACAGCTGATCAACTTACTGCTGACACCCATTATGTTTGAGCTCTAATGTCGGTCAGAGTATTGCTTATTTGGTTTTTTTTTTCTTAAAAAAAAGTTCTGAGAGGTTGTCTTGTATCTCCAAAGGAATGGGTTGTTCAAGGAGTGTCAAGAGATGAGAGGTGTCGTCAAGAAATGGCAAACCTGAGCTGGTATAAAGGATGGTATAAGAACAGCCGGGGTATCCGGGACAGTCCCCAGTGTGATATAATGACGAGTTAGCATCATTTTCCCACATCTTTTCATCGCTTCATACAAAATCGAGAGTATTGACGATCACAACGTCATCGTTGCAACTGATCGACTAGCTGTTCGTGGGTTAGCCCGCACTCTAGTATAAGCGCTATACCTGATCGGGTTAGTCCCAGAGGTCCATGACGAAGTGAAGCCGCCAAACAGAAAACAACGTTGCACCTTCTCCCAACAAAATCGGTCTCCCCTGTGAAGGAAGTGACGTGGATCATTCAAACGTGTCTGCCTCCAGTTTCTCGTCTGAAAACTTTGATTCTGTTCCCCCAAACTCGACCGAGGTAGCCCGAAAACACTGAACCCCTGTAATGGCGACTTGGGCATATCCCCCACTGCCCGCAGAGCAGATCAATAATGAGGCCGACACTGCGCTGGTATGTAAAACATATATGGGTTCTTACAGGCGATCTACCTCATGGATCTCTGGTTGTAGCTAGGAATCATGGTGGAGCCACTGTTTTTCAGTATTGTGCCAACATCTTTATCTTAGGCTAAAGAGCTAGAGTGGCTTTTGCACTCGCTGCAGGACTCACTGGTCTCATTGAAGGAAGGTCTTCAAGAATGTGCTGCTCTGCTAGCTCCCCAGGAACCGGGTTCAACCTTGGTACTGTCCTCGTTACGGTCGGAAAATGTGAAAGGCTTCGTGACTCGAGTCGGCACGAAAGTTGTCAAGGGTGTATGTATCCCAAGTCGAACCGGTCTCTCAATTGATAGGCAACTCAACCATTTTGTTGACTAGGATATTCAACTTCGTCTTGCATCACTCCCTCCTCCTCGGGGTTCACCCAGCACCCGACTGAACCTGTCCCATTCTCCCGAAGCCCCAGATCTTGTCCTGCAACAGCTAGTGTCTGTCCGAGATCTGGTGGCCCAGAGTCTTGACATTGTGGATGTGAGCACGTGGACAGGTGATCCCCTCAATGCGGGCTTCATCTTCAGTCAGCTACATCTCCTGCTAGAAACCATTAGCGAGGCGCGGCAAATGCTGAAAGGAGAAGGAGATGAGACACGAGGCAAATGGTGGGATACCAGTGCCACGGAAAATGTACATCCGGTCTCTTCCAAGAAAATCGTATAAATTTCGCTAATGTTTATCACGCGCAGATATTCGACCCTCCACTTCCACCGCATCTTTCATTCCATCTCTCCATCACTGACTCTGCTTTGGTTCTTCTCCTGCGAACACTAGAGTCAACTGCACTCAATCATGCACCGACAGCTTTTGCCTCGGATATCTCCTTGACTGGGTTCTCTCTACGAGACCGAATATTCGGCTCACGAGCACCAACCCATGATGAAGCGGGTATGGTCTTCCATTGGCAGGGAGAGGAGGTCCGTGTTAAGGAAAAGATCCGGGTGGAGAGCCAGGATCCGAGTCTGATGGCTGTCATGGCCAAATTAACGGCCCTTGAGCATGAGGTAATGCGTTGTGTGGCTGCGCTGCGTGTGCTCATGGGCAATGAAGATACGGAGAGCGAGGCATAATTGTTTATGTTGATACCCCTAACTACGTTTAATACATACAGCTGTTCATTCAAAATCTAGTTTTATACATTATTCAGGTATATATTTAGCGTACAACCCACAGAAGTAATGAGTAGTTTGCCACTCGAGATATCTTTTTGATTGAACATGTCGGAGTTGGGACTGGGCTGCTTAATAAAATGTAGATTAGATCGCAACCATGCCAAGTCAAAATCCACTCAAACTCCCAATCTTCAGTGTTTCAAGACAAGTTCATACAAAATACACCGAGTTCCGATGTAAATTCTTGATATCAAGCTAAAAAGAAGTGGACCTGCTGGTAAGTGAAGCCAGCCAATGGGAGGCCCGCAGTTTGTGATGGGTGCATGGCCACCTGGGTATCTTGGCATTGATTTTCTGGGCCTCGCCAGATTTTCTTTTTCTTTCAACCTGCACCTTCTGCACGGTTGACAAGATTTCCAAGATGCTATCCAGGTCTTCAGCATCAGGGGCCAGCCGGTCACAACAACGCGAACTGATTCGCAACTTCACCCGCCCTGCTGCGTCGCGACAGCTCCGCGGAGCTTTCGATCATCTGACATCTACACAGCACCGTAACTTTGCGCGAAAATCCTCGCATTTTGTAACGTCCAGCACTATTGCACCCCGATCACATACCTCTGAGTATACGGTATCAAAATGTCTGCCTCAGCGCAGGTTTGTGTCAGGCGCAGCACCTGCCGACTTGCCGCCTCAACCCAGCGAAACCACCGAACCGGACGATATCAATATCCTGATCGATCGAATTGGCCAAAATGAGGCAGAAATTGTACAAATCCTCGAAGAACTAGAAATTTTGGACGAGCAAGCCGAAGGAAACGAGCTCATCGACTTGATCGGCCAGCGAGATGAACACACAGCAGAGTCATGGGTTCATATGATTAAGCAGCGCTTCGGAGATGAGCTGCCCGAGGGATTGCTGGATGACGCCGAACTTCAAATCTACGCCCGACTGTACGGAGAGCCAATCTTCCGCCAGCAAATCGAGACAATCGTTGAGGAGGAAGAGGAAGATCTGAGCTTGCTTCGCGAAGATGGACAAGGAGGATGGGAGGAAGTTGAGCTGGATGAAAATGCTGCTGCCACAGAAGATGATGTGCAAGTTGCATATGACATGGATGCACCACCAGAAGAGCAAGAAACAATTGCCATGCAACGGACGAGAGAAGTGGCAGAGCAGCTGGGTGGCGAGATCATGCTCGAAGAATTTGAAAACGAGGCAGTTCCTGATGCTGCACCAAGAATGCACCCGCACACCCTTGAGGGTAAATTCGGAACTGATCCTTCTACCATCCATCTGCCTAAGGATACTCTTACTGGCCCCATCTCGGTGATTCTATCAGAATTCTCCAACAAGCATATTTCTGAGACTGCTCGGCGTCTGTTTGGAGGCCCCGGATTACCCCATTCCACTACTACCGCACCGCCGCGCGCCCAATTACCACAACTACCTATTCCTCTTCATGCTTCTCAACGTCAAATGGGAGAAATGGAGGCTAATACGTATTTGGCAGCTCTGTACCCTGGAATCTACGCTTCAACACTTAGTGTCATGGTAGAGATTCGCAAGCGTTTGGGTGTTGATTGGATTCGTCGTTTGATCGCACAAGAGGGCGGTCCTAATGTACTTGATGCCAGCGGTGGTGGCGCCGGAATTCTAGCCTGGAGAGATATTATTCGCGCAGAATGGGAGCTGATGGTGCCTGATCATCCCGAGGGAGCACCTATTCCATTTGGACGATCAACAGTGCTCACAGGCTCCGATGCCCTTCGACTACGCGCTGCTACAATGCTGGATAACACTACCTTCCTACCACGCCTACCTGATTATGTCCACGTGCGCGAAAAACCTACTATTGAAGACGCGCGGAATGCCCCTAAGCGCAAGCAGTATGATGTTATCATTGCACCGCACTCTCTTCTCGGTCTCGAGGAAGAATATGAACGGAAGCAGCACGTGGAGAACCTATGGTCTCTTCTAAATCCTAATGGAGGTATTCTTATTCTCCTCGAAAAGGGCCGGCAAAAGGGTTTCGAGGCTATTTCCGGTGCTCGTGAAATGCTTTTGAAGCGTCATATCGCAAGTCCCGGCTCCACCGAATACGACAACTTCCTCGAAGACCCCGACCAACGCGAGGTCATAGAGAAGGAGCCTGGAATGATTATCGCACCTTGTACAAACCACTCAACTTGTCCAATGCACAACTCCTCAGGCGCAACGAAGGGCCGTAGGGACTACTGCCATTTCGAGCAGCGATACATCCGCCCGCCATTCTTGCAGCGCATCATGGGTGCAAAGGATCGCAATCACGAGGACCTCAAGTTCAGTTACCTCGCCGTGCAGCGTGGCATTGATCTACGACAAGATCAATCAGTTCGTCAGGATGCCGAGGCAACAGATGCCGCCTTTGAAGGATATGAGGACCCCGAGTCTGATATCCCCAACAAGCCAGCCTTCCACTCTCTATCCCTTCCCCGCGCCATCTATCCACCCATGAAGCGCCGTGGCCATGTTATCTTCGACCTCTGCACACCCGCCGGCAAGATTGAGCGCTGGACCGTCCCGCGCTCCTATAGCCGTCAGGCCTACCGCGACGCCCGCAAATCCCACTGGGGTGATCTGTGGGCTCTGGGCGCCAAGACCCGCATCCCGCGCAACTTGAATCTTGGCGATAAGCACGGCGAAGGCAAAAAGGAGCGCCTGGCTCGTCGTGCGGCGACTAAGGCTTCTATGCGTGACGCCGAAGAAGAGGGTGATTTTGAGAACGAGGGCGAAGAGGAAGATGAAGATTACGTAGTCCACGATTCTGATATCCCCGATATCCCCGTCAGGAAGAGGGGCCAGCGTATCCCAAGCTGGAAGAAGCATAATGATAAGAAGAAGCTCCGCCAGGCGTACAACAAGCGTTCCGCTGACGAATAAGCGGTGTTGATGCCTCGCATCTGTTTTTTGGGGGGGCTTCTCAGCATTTGACAAACATGTACTATATGATACTACTAACTACTGGCAGCATTTGGCATTGGGACTGGGGACTGGATCTTGTACATTAGAATATATTTATCGCACTCTACTCCATATATATATATATATTGGATAATGTCTGGAACTCAAGGCCTGTCTATTTCCACTCTAGCTAGACGCTTGGATAGCACGATGCTTTGACCTGGACGGGTCGGTTGCAGAGGCCGAAAACATTCTCGATAGTGACTCTGGTGCACCAGATGCGGATGATGCCTGCAATAAACTGTCGTCCTCTCCACAGGTAAGTCGCATAATGGAATGGGTTGATAAGATTGATAGCACAAATTGATCAAATTTCGAGCTACTACAAATCTCACCAGTTGAGTTTGTTTACATGACAGCAGTTTTGTTTCGTAGTTTTGTTTCCAACAAAATGATACTATTCAAGTACATATGTGAATGAGAATCTTCCCGCTGATCTTTGGTTGGTATGTAATGATTTATTCACTTTGCGGCACTCGAACAAGCCTAGATGGATTGTCTGATTCTTCAATAACCTCACAATGGGGTTGGCCGTTGATGATCCCACAAGATGGATGGTTTGGAGCATGGACTTATCATGACTCGATGGGATTTTGCAGTTGGAATTGTGCCCGCTCCAGTAACTACCAGTAGTAGTCGGGTGCCACATTTGGTGGGCTTCTGCAATAGACAAGTGGTTCTCTCGGATACTGCCGCCCAGAATCATTGCTCTTTTCGCGACAACTGCTGTTGGCCTGGGACATTGTTTTTCTTCAGCCAGAGAGTTGGCGAAGCTCTTTCAGCGGACAAGAGGATGGATACCAACCATCATAGAGATCGATTTCGAAGCTCCAAACAGACGTATTGCTGTTCGTTGTAGCAGATATTTTGAGTGCAGTCGCGCCATATTCACTGTGCAGCCATGCTCTTCCGTAACTGCCTTTGCTTTTGCGTACTCTGTAGCTCCAGTCGATCGACCGCAAATTTGAGCCTCTCCTTCTTTTGCACAAGTCTCCTCAATTCCGCTGCCTTGGATGCTGCATTACTTGATGAACCGGCGCTCGACCCCGCCATGCGACCCCGCAATGAAGTACTTTGAGGCTGACTGCGAGGAGTTGATGATCGGCCCTCCGGGTGGGATGACAATCGCCCTTCTTGCAATTCACATTTCGCTTTTAAGCCTTGTTCACGGCGCGCGAGCTTTTCAACATGATTTGACGAAAGTGTTAGAAGGTGGGCGATACTAGGTGTGATCTCGTCAAGTAGGGATTGCTGTGCTTCGCGCAATGTAGGCTCAGGAAGAAGCTCAAAGTGCTATTAGGATGCAAATGATTAGCTTCAGAGCCTCGCATTTGTTAAAAGTAGCACTTTGGACAAACATACTCGCGTTGTCTGGAGGACTTTACATAGGCGCGGGAAATCATTCACGCCCGAGTCAAGAGTGCTTATGGAATTGTCCAGTATCTGGAGAGAGGACTGTAATGAAGTCACCGATGAGGATAATGAAGCTGCCATGATGTATCTGAGGGACTGGAGATTAGAGATGATTGTTTACAGCAGTCGGGATAGATCGGGCGATAAAAGCGGCATGACACCGCCTTCAAGGCGGCGTGGGCTCGGGACCGGGCAAACCTCCCAAACCTCACTTCTCCTCTTCCGTCTCCTGCCTCACCACCTTCACGAACACCGAATTCATTCCGCATTCGATTCACCTGTCACAATGTCTCTCCTCGGAAAGAAGTTCCCCGGCGCCTTGGGTATGTGCTTCTGGGATCCCGATTTTAGCTCTCGGGAATCGGATATAAGGACCAACGACTGACGCTTCTGCTCCCTCACAGCCAAGCCTCTCACTCCCTTCTTCGCTGCCGGTACGCATATACCCTAGATACCGAAATCAACTCATTGTTCTGCACCGAATGAGCCGTCGATTCGGAATTCCGTCCGCCCGAAGCGGTTGTTGGTGGAACCCTATATTGACGATTCTCTTCTCTAGGCCTCATTGTGCTCTACGGCGTCAACTCTCTCCAGAATGCTCTGTCTAACAGTGAGTCTACTCCATGCGTCTGTATATAAACCATCGACGAGTTTTGGAAACATGCGACCACGTGCACGAAACAATGTTTGCGATGAGTGTTTGCGGGAATGTTGCACTAACCTTCACATCCGCACAGCCGCCGAGTACAAGAACGACCCTCGCAACCCCAACGCCAAGCCCGCTGGCAAGGCTGACCACTAAATTGTGTCGACTATGAATTTGTCTTGAGATCCCGCTTGTTCGTCGAAGAAGAGCAGGACGGATCGTCGCGATGTGTGGGGGGACGGAGATGGCCCAAGTCATCCATGGCCGGCTTGCATTTTTTGTGATTACTCTGCGGGCAGTTTGCCCCTCTCCAAGCATATAGACTATACCCACCTCGATGGGGGTGACTTGGATCAATTCACAAGCTGTACCAGTACCAGTCTGAACAAGCCGCATCCTTTCCGTAGTCTCCACCTCAGGGGATGCTATCCTCTCAAACAGATAATGGGAAGTATATTAAGCCGATGATTCCGCGCCAAGTTGTTTATTCATAAAGGTATGGTTTGCGTGAGCTCTATACTTCCCATCTACTTAGCGCCATGCTATCTCAGCGCTCATTTTATAATTCTCTGAGGCCGAGAACAAAAATCAAAATAGTCCTCGCTCAAACATAGCATCCTTAAAATCTAACTGTAACAATTTGGCATTTGAAAGTAAGGGTCTCTTAGCCCTTTGATGCTGCTCAGCGTTAAATCTTGCATGAAGGACGCTAATCCTGATTTGGTATCCAGTTTTTGCCAACTCCGCCTTCGCCGAAGGTCAATGGTTTTCCGACCTCAACTCCGCAATCCCCTCAATCAACAGCGCCAAAATGACGAAAATGGCAGGGCTTTTCCGCCCCAAGAAGCTTGATCTCTCTGGGTTCACCAACACTCGCCTGATTCGGGATCACAATAAGCGCATGGCCTTCGAGCAGACCGAACCCGAACGGTATGAACCTCGCCCTACCCTCGATAGTCGATTGTCTTTTCTCGGGAAGCGATGCATATTCCGGGAATGAAAGCACGACTGCAATTAGGGCCTCAATTGCTGACTCCATTATTTGCGCTGCCATAGTCAAGCTCTCCGCTACATGATCCGCAACACTTCTCTTTCTGGTCGAGTCCGCGCGCAGGCTCAGCTCCAATTGTCCCAAATGCACGCCTACACGCGCCCTACACAAATCAAGAACCGCTGTGTGGCTTCGGGCACTGCTCGCAGTGTTTTCCGCGATTTCAGAATTAACCGAGTGAGTGGGAACCTTTGGTCAATGGCCGCTTTTTATCTGGACCTTTTGAAGCATCGCTGACATGTCTGTTCTACCCTATAGTTCCAATTCCGTATGCAGGCTCTGGCAGGCGAATTGCCAGGTGTGAGGAAGGCCAGTTGGTAATTGTATGATGTTGGTTCGCTGCTTCGCCCTGATATAGGGAGATATCTGGTCAATTTGTTTGCACGATGGCGTTTTCTTTCTTCCATTGGGTGGAAGCATGTATAGTATGCACTTCTTTCTTGCAGAGAATTTAATCTTCTTTGTTATCTTGATTCTCCGATCAAAGTCGGCTGGTTGCCAGGTCCAGGCATCGATTGCCCCTCTTGTCCTCGTTTGCTAATACTGTGAAATGAGTTCTTTGATATTCTTGGGCTGCTTCTAGTGTGTTTGCCTTGCTCGCGGTCAATTGCAGATCAGCCCATGAAACCAGTTGGATGATATTATTCTTGGATATTTCAGATCTTCCATTGTATCAGCTCAAGTCAAGTAACTGACTGATCTAATGAGTATCTCTCTCGGGGTAGCATTTCAACAGTCATATCCTGTCCAGCTATTGCAAACAGCTCGTTGATTCTCGTAAGCGTAACATCGCTGACTGTTCGCCCGTCGCCGAGAGTTTCAGGTACCGTCGAACGTAACGCGCAGCGCCTTCCTCAGTTGCTGTTCTTCTTCTCTTGTTCCGCCTCGCAGTTCTTCTTCCACCCCTCTCACCACGTTGACCTAGTCTTCATTTCATCTTTCTGACTCTCTGAATTTCCTTTCAAATCAACCTGACATATTGATTTGAACAATAATCATGGTCTTCAACGCTCCGGAGGACAACCTCCCCGAGGATGAGATCTTCCCTGACGATCTGCTCAAGCTTGGGTACGTCTTCCAAGGCTTTCCCCATCATGCCAATGCCCACCAGAGACTAATGGTCATCAAACGACATAGCTTCTTCGTCACGGAAGACGACAAGATAAGATATACCGAGAGCCCCGATCAGGGCCCACGGTACAAGATCAACCGCAATGATCGTGTGAACCGTGCCCATATCGAGAGCCTGCATAGTAAGTAAACCTCTCGGGTTCATCTGCTTAGAAAGCTTTTGGTCTTGATGAGCCAACACTAACAGGTCCACAGAGGCTATCCGCACAATCATTCACCATCGTCTTCTGGGAATTGGCATGAATCTTGTCCAGGTCCCCGGCACTCAGCCGCATGCCCCCATCTTCATCTCATGCAACATCAAGACAGCGTCTCGTATCGTCGTTTTCTTCGGTGAGGTTATCGAAGACCTGGGTATTTTCTCATACCGTGATGCATGTGATGATGGCCTCTCTTTCGGATCGGTTCTAGGTCTTGCAAATGCTGTGCTTGGCGATAATGCCCAATACTCGTCGACTGCACTTATCCTCGCAAACTCAGGCCAGAACATCTGGTACAATGAAGGTGGTTTTGCGATGACCGCTGAAAGTTTCAACGCTCGAGTCCGTCCCTCTCTCGCGGGCCGCCAACGCCCTTTTGGCCGTCGAAACGTAGTTGCTAACAATACATCAATCAAGGCACACACCGAATGGATCTTTGAACACGTTCTGAAGTACAACCTTTCACTTGGTGCTAAGATTGACATTCTTGGCCTCTGCGAGGGTGGAGATGCTGCCATGATGTACCTGAGGGACAACTGTAAGTATCCGACTCAATCCGATGACTGGGACCTACTTACTGATCACACCCTAGGGAATATCTGGGGACCTCATATTTCCTGCATGACCGTCATCAGCCCCGAGGTGATAAAGAATAAGGATAGCAACGCTAGTGACCTGACCAACCCGAAATCATTTGCTTTTTTCCGCCGATTCCGAACCTGTGCCTGGATTCTCTCCGATCGTCCCATTGGCAAACGTGTGGCCGGTCTTGAGCTTTATGGCTGCAACGCCTACTCCTGCGGTGAAGCCACGAAGACGACGTGCCTGCTCACTCGCGGTCTGAGTCACATCCGAAGCTGGATGAGCATTATGCATGCCTACCCCACCGCCAAAGAGGCGATTGAGGTGCTTCCCAGCGAGACCGATCTGACCGATGAAGTGATTCGGGAGCTGTACAACGCTATTCCGTTTCCAGAGTATATCGAGTCTCCTCCCCACGCAGTTGAGGTGCACAGCCGTGCTGTCCTAGGAAATATCTCCTCGACCGTGGCCAACGTGTTGCTCCGTCTTGAGCAGTTTACTTTTGCTGTCGAATCTGATGAATCTGCTGAATCCGAGGATCACGATGATGGTATTCAGACCGGCGAGGGAAAGGGCCTGATGGAGGGGCTTCACGTTGATGAGAAAGGTGTTGACGATGGTGAAGCTTCCAGTGCCCAGATTGTTCCTTCCGCGAGGGGTAGCGACGACATAATCGGCCGAACCCCTCGTTTTGATGTGCGCGAAATGGAGAACATCCAGGAGAGCGCATTATTAAATCCTTAGTCTGGCTTCCATGGATCTACTGTCTTGTTCATCAGGCAGCACTAACGATAGGAAGGATTATGAGGTGTTCTTGGAGTTTCTACGAGTTCCGATCTGATTATGGGCCACAGCAACGCAGCATTTGGTTTTAAGATGGACATGGCGTGCGCTTCAACAGTGTTAATGGCTTTCAGTACCCTGATTTTCAAAGCGAATCAATCACGACAAAAACAACAAAAGAGAAAAAAAAAGGTCGCCTCCAGTGGCGGAGAGATATCACCACCTTTAGGTAGCAAATTGAAGGAATGTCATTTCGCGAATTCTCTCAACATGATTATGTGCTGCTCAGTACATTAGGTAAATAATATGGTAGTACCTTATTGAAGAGAGGGTCCTAAAGTTCCCGGTACATAATACACAGGACATAAGAGGCGATGGACAACATTGGGCATTAGACCAAATACCTCTGTGCGTTGTACATATTCCACATCCACCGGTACATCTACGTCCAAAGTACGGAGTAGTACAAAGTACATATACAAAGATAAGCCGTCCCCATACATCACGGAAGGTCACATTAAGCATCTGCAAGGTGGATTCCTTTCTTGGTTGTGGACCAGTTGCGGGATAGGAGACAAGCATGGATCTTGGAAGAATCCCTGAACGTTGAAGGAGATCAGTTCCCCGCATCTTCAAACCTGTCTTCTTCAACTATCTTGGAATACGAAAAGAGAAATACGAGAAAGAGAAGAGAAGTTTACTCGATGAAAACCTCAAGCCAAGAGAAGACGGTCACAAGCCTGCAGTTTCGATCGAGTAAACTGATCTGCTTTCTGATCGAGTAACTGGAAAAGGAAAAAGCGGAACTGTTCCAGTGATAAGCGCTTTCTTTGTGGAAGTGCCCGCATTTGGCGTCGGAGGTGCCCGATGGGGTTCCCTTTGCCACAGCACCTTCAATGCCCTTTCTCAGCTTCCCAGGGGCATGGAGACTACCGGCCCTGGGGGAATTCGAGCATGGAACATCCAGGACTCCATCTGAAGTACATTCGACAGTCTCCTGTCTCCTCGATGTGAGGGTATTACATCCGCTTGTGACTGTCTGGACCGGCCGAATGGCCACCTGGGCACCCGACAATTATCGAGTAATGGAAATGCGAAATGGCTATCTCGGCACCGGTGGGTATCTGCGAGAGAGGAAAAGGTGGAATTGGCTACAAGGCTTGTTCCCCTTGTCTAGACTTTGATTTTTTTTTTCTTTTCTCGGCGGCGTTATTTATATGCCCCAGATCCCCCTTATCTGAGGTCTATTGCCCCTCTCGTTATCTTCTTATCTGAACAGCTGATATTCTATTCTCGACTTCTTCTTTACTTTGGAGAACATTGTATTGAGATATCTTGAGCATGGCCAACATTCCCTCCATTGCCGTTGTGGCTTCATCCCGGGCAGTCATCTCTGGCCGTTTGACCTCTGCCACTGTTGTGATCTCGCAAACCACTGGTAAGATCACCGCCGTGTTCGATTCCGTGATTCCAGCATCGGAGTTCCCCACGGGCACTCCTTATACCGACTATTCGCCCCATGTCCTTCTGCCTGGCTTGGTCGATGCGCACGTTCATCTGAACGAGCCCGGCCGCACGGAATGGGAAGGCTTCTACACCGGTACGCAAGCCGCTGCCTTTGGCGGTGTCACCACCGTGATTGATATGCCTCTCAATGCCATCCCACCTACCACCACCGTAAATGGACTGAAAGAGAAGATCAAGGCTGCCCAAGGCAAGTGCTGGGTTGATGTCGGCTTCTATGGCGGTATCATCCCCGGCAATGCGGGTGAGCTCAAGGCCCTGGTCCAAGAGGGTGTCCGTGGGTTCAAGGGTTTCTTGATTGACAGTGGTGTAAGTAGATCATTTCATCTCATGACCTCAATAGTATTAACTTTCTTTGACAGGTCGATGAGTTCCCTGCTGTCGGCAGAGAAGATATCAAGAAGGCCATGGCCGAGCTGGTGGATGAGCCAACAACACTCATGTTCCACGCAGAGATGGTCCCTCCTGTAACCACATCTGTTGGCGATGAGGTCCAGACCTCTGATGCACCTGCCGACCCCGTCGGTCCTCTCGAGGCATATGCGACTTTCCTGGCCTCAAGACCCTCATCCTTCGAAACATGCGCCATCGAAAGTATCCTGTCCTTGGCTCATCTTGCTCCCAACCTTCCCCTGCACATCGTCCATCTTTCTGCAATGGAAGCCATTCCCCTGTTGCGGGAGGCTCGTGCTAATGGCGTCAAGATCACGGCCGAGACCTGCTTCCACTACTTGTCTCTGGCAGCCGAGGAAGTACGTGATGGCGACACTCGCCATAAGTGCTGCCCGCCCATTCGCTCGAAGCTGAACCAAGACGGTCTATGGGAAGAACTGGAGAAACACACCGGTGACGGTGTCATCAAGACCGTCGTCTCCGACCACTCCCCCTGCACACCAAACCTGAAGATGCTTCCAACCCACGTGCCCGGTCACTGTGCCGGCGGCAAGGAAGAGGAGAGTGGTAACTTCTTCTCGGCGTGGGGAGGCATTTCCTCTGTCGGATTGGGGCTACCCATTCTCTGGACAGACCTCAGCCGCCGCAAGGGTCTGACGTCCTCCCCAGAAGACGAGAACACTAAAAATGCTCTCCAGGATGTCGTCCGTCTCTGCTGCGCCAACACTGCCGCCCAGGTCGGTCTCCAGTCGCACAAGGGTGACCTGGTCGTCGGCTTTGATGCGGATATCTGCGTCTTCGACGACTCTGCCGAATGGACCGTTGAGCCGAGCACCATGCTCTTCCGCAACAAGTGCTCTCCTTACCAGGGCCGCACTCTGCGCGGCATGGTCCGGGAGACCTGGTTGCGTGGGGAGCGTATCTTCAGTCGTGACCAAGGCTTCGACAACCAATCCCCCCACGGCAAGCTGCTTCTCGAGAAACGGGTTTGAGATCCCTACTCTCTTTCTTTTGTCCACATTTGAGACAAGTTGACACTTGGCAGTGCGCCTTGATTTTCTGTTCTTCTTCACTTTTTGCCCTTGCATCTGGATCTCGACTTGTGAGACCGACCCTTCTGATGAGCACTAATGACTGATTGCACAGCATCCATACCCGTTAGATTTACGACAGCGCGTTGTAGCTTTAGGCATAGAATACCAAAAGCATTCCATTGAACCATAACCCATATATCCTGAGTAAATTAGAACACCAGAATATCACTATCCTTTTGGGGTCTTACACAGACATACCTAAGGCACTCAAGAGTCATCACTCATGCCAGTTCTCTCTTTCTCCCATTTCTCTTTCACTCTCCTCCTAACACCGCCATTGATTCCTTTCCCCCAGATCTCCTCTTTCTCCCCTCCAACAACCACACTGTCTTCGCCCGTCTCCTCCCCAACCGCCCCAATCACAACTTTCTTTTCCCTAAGCGCCCTTTCCTTAACCTTTGCTCGTTCCACTTTACCAAGATATGTCCAATACAAAAACGATTCAGCAACAGCAACAGCCAGCGCCGCAAAAAGCCCAAGCAAAACTTTGATCCCCTCGCTCTCCAGAATCGCCGGCGTCGGGAAACGAGTAAGCGCCGCGTACACGCTGAACCCAGATACCAGGACAGAAATAAAGATGCTAGAGACCAGCGATATGGTCAGCGTGTCTTCTTCCATCCGGCCATCCGTTGTATACGGCGAAGCGTGTGGGTCCGCATGGTCTGCGTTTGGTCTGTAGTCTGGATTCAAGAGGCGGTTATAGGATTCCTGTTCCGTTGCAGCGAGAAGACGCGCTTTCGAGGCGAGATATTCTGCACTCTGTGAGAGTTATCAGTATAGGGTCGTGGATTGTTTACATACTACCTAGAAGGGAGAAGAGAGAAAGGAGACAAGCGTATGACGTTCGTAGAACCATCGCGTATCAACATACCGGCTCTGGCTTCTTGGGCGGCGGAGGAACGTAAACTTTCGTGCCGCGGAGGAGTGAACTAAGGACAGTAGGCGTATGCGAGGCCAATTCTTTGTATTCTGTCTCGTTTTGGAGATATCTGGCGAGTCGGATCAACTGCTCATGGGCTATCGGGCCATCTGCTTCCAGCGTGGCAGGTAGGTCCAGCGCCTCGTGGCACGAAGCCGGAACAGCCTCGAACGCAGCGAGGATGCGCTCTGTCGTAATGAGGAGAACCATTGATTCCACTGATTAAGGAAACATATAGACGGAGTGAGGTTTCATCGAAGCAGTCGGGGAGATAAAGCGGAACCCAAAAAAGTGGCAGTTAAGCTCCCCACATCGTCATCTTCTCTCTTCTCCCTCCACCATCTTTGCGATCATGGCCGACTCAAAAGGAAAGAGGTAAAATCCCCTTGATTCGAGTTCCCCAATCTATTCTATATCTAGAAATACCGATCTACTCTCCCATCCTCGATCCGAACTCGCATCCACAGAACCAGAACCCCGACTGACCCCTCCAAATTAGCACGGTAACAACACAAACCAACCCGCGCGGGATTCCCGTCGCCCCCTTCATCGACAATGTCAGCGACTACGTCTCCTCCCGCGAGGAGGTCGAGCCAACCCTCCGCTCCTTCCAGGAGATGATCTCCAAGTACCAGTTCATGGAGGTGAACACCCAGCGCCGCGGCCAGGGACTGCGCGAGAAGATCCCGGATATCAAAAAGACGCTGGAGATGGTGCGCTTCTTGAAGCTGCGCAAGGAGGTGAATATCTCCCCCGCGGGTGTCTCATGCCATCCCAAGTTCAACAAAAGACCAACAAAAAAAAAAGATGTTCTTGTGGATGGTTTTGAATGAGAGCGCATTGGAATTGGAGTTTGAAGATCTTACTGACGTTGTTCTAGTCGAGCCCTGATGCTGACCTCGAGACTAATTTCGAACTCAATGATACACTCTACGCCCGGGCTTCGATCTCGCCTGCTGATGCTGAGGAGGTTTACCTCTGGCTTGGAGCGAATGTCATGTTGGCTTATCCGCTTGATGAGGCTGAGACCATGCTGGATGATAAGCTCAATGCGGCGGAGTCGAGCTTGCAGAACTGCGAGGAGGATCTGGAATTCTTGCGCGAGCAAATTACGGTTAGTTTGTCCTGTGATTGGCATAAGCGGGGGCTTTTTCGCTACATTGATGTCGTTGACTAACTTGCATTAGACATTGGAGGTTGCCACGGCGCGTGTGTACAACTGGGATGTTGTACAAAGACGTAAAGAGAAGACCGAGGGCAAGGGGGACGAAGAAAAAAAATAAGCGCCCTGGTGGCTGATTAGGTTTTGTTATGAACGGTCTCATCATGTCAATATCATAGAAATGTTGCCAATATCATCCATTGAAAGGTCTATTGTCTTGCTCTTCTCCATGCGCCCCCCATACTTGTTCTTCCGTCCGGTAGATTAAATGTCAATAAACAAATTAAGAAATCGCAGCAACATATGAATCGTAAACACAAAATACTAGGATAAAGCAGATGATATTAGAAGCGTGGTATGGCCGAGGCCTCAACAATGGTGGGAATATAAATGCGCAATGCATATAAAATGAAACAAGACAAGCGCATATCATGACTTCGTGAGTCGCGGAACAGAAAATCACACCAAAGGAAGAAAACCAGAAAGAAAAAACAAAACTAGAAACTGTACGGAATATCGTGAGGATTAAGTTCGAAACCTCTACCGTGGCATTCCCAATCTGTGTGCCTGGAGAGCTAGTGTTTGCTTGTTGTTGCCGGTTTGAGAAGAGATTTGGCGGCGTAGCATCATTAGAAGGAAATGTTTGGATAGAGAGTTCAAAAGTGTGTCAGGTCGTGAGGGGACAGACGAAAAGTCGATCAAGTAGGTTGAAATCCGAATCATTGAAACATGTTGGAACCTAGTTTGTCGGCATCCGAAGTAGCTCGATCACGCATCCGCTTTGAGATGTCAATGTCATTTTCATCGCCAACAAAAGTCCATTCTTCAATGTCGTCAAGGTCGTCGTCACCTCCATCGGGGGAGGTCTTTGCTGTAGGCGTAGGAGAGAAGGGGGTGGACGAGGCAATTGACTTTTGCCGAGCCAAAGTTTTGGCGTATTCCAAGTCACGATAGAGTGCCTGGATTGCAGTAGCCACGCCATCTTCCTAGAAGAGAAATTCAAATCAGCACTTCATGTCCTGCACTGGGGCCCTTGAAATCACTCACGTTACGGATCTGAATACCCAAATTCCGAGCCCTCACAATCATTCGTTCGCTATGTGTTGCTTCCCAAAGAGCCCGCGAGAAAACACTGACGTTCAGTCTTTTCATGCAAACGCCGACGCCTAAGTCTTCCACCCGCGATCCAAAGAAGAACTGGTCTCCGAAAAATGGCTTGACTATGGTTGGAACGCCGGCTCGAAGACTTGCGCCAGTGGTTCCTGCTCCGCCATGATGAGCTGCAGCATCAATCTGAGAAAAAAGCCAGTCATGGGGTGCAGATTGGATCTGGTATATCTCTGGCGGTAAAGGGATCTCGGTCTTTGTGCTAGCTGGGTCACCCAGTCTGTCAGACCATCCTTTTGAAAGGATGCAGCGGACATCTGCTTTCTGGACTGATTCGATGACTGTCCGTGTTAAGGCAGACGGATCGGAAACAACAATGGATCCAAAACCGATGTACACAATCTTTTTGCCGTCCGTTCTGGCCTGCGCAATGAAGTTCGAAAGCTCAGTTGGGGGAGTCCAATCTGTACCTTCATTCAAAAACCAGTAACCTGTAATGCGGATCCAATCTGGGTAATCGAGAGGCGGAGCCACCACGGAGGGAGAGTAATTGTATAGGAACGGGACCTTGTTTTGCTGCATCTTGTCTAAAGTAGTGGCCTTCAACCCCAACTCGTTGTTTCGCCATCGGTTGACTTGCCCCGCGATGGCCTTCCAGAAAATGGTGTCGAACATGACATACGTGATATAATTGTACGCTCCACCCATTCGGTTCTCTGGCACTGCGAAAGCATGAGGGTAGGCCCGTGTTCTCGTCCATGGCATAGTGAACCCGCGGAAGTAAGGGATACGCAGAGCTTCTGCAATGTGAATGCCAGCCATGGCACTTGGTGACTCGATCAGAAGGTCACTACCTTGACAGCCTGTCCAAGCCGACGACAAAAGATCATCGATCCAACCCCTGAACTTCAATGAAGCCTCCCTGAGGAACGAATATGTGAACATGCCATTTTCAACGCAGATCCGCAT
Source organism: Penicillium crystallinum (assembly GCA_027569675.1). Taxonomy (NCBI): domain Eukaryota; kingdom Fungi; phylum Ascomycota; class Eurotiomycetes; order Eurotiales; family Aspergillaceae; genus Penicillium; species Penicillium crystallinum. Next base: position 98,470 of record JAPDKR010000049.1, read on the forward strand.
CAGCTCCGCGGGGTCACCATCAACTGGAGCAAAGTCAATCCCATGTTTCCGGATCCATGGTTCAAACTCGGCATGAGTTGCAATCCTTGGCTTGTGGCCCTCCGCAAGCAGTCCTTTGCAAAGTGCAATGTAAGGTTGAACATCCCCTCGGGACCCAATGGTCAGACAAGTAATCCTCAATGGCTTAGCGGGTTTGAAATTGATGATAGAAGCGCGAGGGTCGTCAAAGAATGGATGTATCTCTGATGAATCCGTGGCTATAGATGGGCGCACATCATGCTCTTCGGGGTTGTCCAATCTTGCTTCTTCAAGCATACGGTGCTCAGCCTTGGCAGCCTCAACTTCGGCTCGTTCTTCCTCTGCTAGCAGACCAGATTCCACCAAGTATTTCACAGACTCCAAACTCTGATGCAATGTGACAGCGCAGTCATCTCGAGAGTCCGCGGCATTGAACTCGAAGAAAAGTTCTTCATGGCCACGGATAATGACAACAAGCCCGTGATATCCAAATCGGAAGCCTTTCTCTTTCTCAACATTTTCAATGTCTTTGAAAGGTAGAATCATCTTGGTCCGAGTGCCAGGGATCAGGCTGCGGAAGCAGAGTTTCCGCTGGCTTATGTAAATCTTACCATATAGCGGGAGCACACGATGCAAGTAAGCGTAATATGTCGCCTGCAGTCTTTCAGAAGACGGAAGAGCAAAATGTGCACGGAAGCGATCCCCAAATCCACCCTCGTTGTCTTCAGGATCAACGTTCTGGTCTTCGAGCAATTGTCCTTCCCGTTCGCCGTAATGCTTTTGACCACCGATCCACATACCAGAAACTTTTTCTATATAGCCCATTGACTCGGTTGCCAACAGTGTACTCATTTGTTTTGAGCGACTTTTCAGATATTCTGCAAAACCAGCAGCGCGTTGGAGAGGATATGCACCTGCTTTGACAAGCTCATTTAGGTGGGTAACTGAGCTAGGCCTGGAGGATTGCATGGGATCGGATTGACCGAGGGGATAGGGCATAATGCTTGCATCTTTAGGTCCGGATGTTCCTGGTGAGAATCCTTTGGCTGAACCTAAGTCTAGGCGCGCGGATGCAGAGGGAGTTGTGTCATCGGAGTGTCGTCGAATGGTTTCTCCCACATCTGATGAGCGTCTCTGCAAGGTACGCATAGTGGGAGATTGAAATACATCGCTTCTGTTGAGTATTTGACTTGCCGATTCAGTGGTGTCTGTCATTGACTGTATAATGGGCGATGATTCGGTCCCTGGCTCCGCAAATGAATCTGCTGAACCTTGATTTCCATTTCCGATACTTGAGCTTCGCTGAGGTGGTGTCAATTCCTGCGTGCGCCCAGAGAGTGGCTCGATTTTAAGAGGACCGGGTTGTGTTTTGGACATCAGTTCGGCATCATGTTGATCCTGATGTTCCGTTGTTGCAGTGGTAGTCGAGGTAGCATTTACCAATCCTTTGATATAGTTGAATGCATCCTGTCCTGACTCAAAGAAAGAAAAGAAGTACTGTGAAGTGATCAGCGTCCCGCATATTAGTTCCTTCTCCCTGGACATACCTCGTCGATGGCATATGTTTCACCACTGTCGAGGACTCGAATCTTGAATGTCTCCGCGAAATCGGCCATTGGGCTCTCCTCTAGATCAATGACATTGGCTATAGGAAACGACACTTTGACACTGTCACCTTCATTGTGCGTGCGGAAGATGACCTTCTGTAGAGCTTTCACCCACTCCTTGGCACTAGTAGCGCTATCTGCTCTGAAATAATAAGTCCGCTGATCTGTGGTAACCTGGAAATCTTTCGCGTCACTGTCTTTGCGTTCCGCAAGAGAAGCAGAGATCCCATATCGAAGATCAACATGTCCGCTGGGAAAATAGAGATTCGAGGGATCGACGTAGTATGAGAGAACATCGCCCTTCAAGGCAAACCAATAGCGGTTATACTTGGGATTCTTACGGCCTCGTTTGGCTAGGTACCCTGACTTTATCGCCACATTGGACTTCTTTGGGAGGTAGGCATAGAAACAAATGTGACCTTCAGTCACATACATGTAGCCTTGAAGCAGCATGCTCTGAAGCAGCGAGCAAGCGTACTCCACCAACACCTTTTCAGGCTTTGAGAACTCAAACATCTCCATCAGACGTGTGGAGAGGGCGGACGCAGAGGGCTGGGGCTGATTCTCCATGGGGTTGTCCAGATTGAACGGCAAATGCAATGCTGCGGGCTTTGAATCAAAATAATTCTGTGCCTCAACCATACGACTCAAAATGGGGGCTGCTCGTGGTGTCACACTGCGAGTACGCCTCGGAGGAGGCACCATGAGAGTCGATCCATGTTGGTTTGATGACGCGTTCGCCCTACCTTCTGATTCGAATCGGGAAAGACTTTGTAGAGGCTTGTTGTCTGACCTTGCCCTTTGATGGCGACGTCCTCTTTCCTCCATGCTAAATGGTTTTACTTTTGATTTCTTGCCTGACTGATGGGCGTCCGATGATGGCACCGTTGTTGGAAATGATGGCTTGCCATCATTTTTTTCCGTCTGCAAGTTCCCCTCAATCTCTCCGTCACTGTCACTTGAATCCTCAAATCGAGCATGGAAATCAGACTTGGATCCGACGGCGGCAATCATGGAAAAGAGAGACTGTTGCATATAGTGAACGTTGCCCTCTCGTGGACCCATACCTTGCGGCGGAGCGGTGAAGTCAAAATGGGCATCATCCCCATCCTTAAATTTGTCTGGGACTTGATCTGAAAATGGACGGTTTGACAAAGTAGGGTTCATACTTGTGCTTAACTGCCGGTCTGCCCGGCGGTTTGCCGCATCCCTTAATGGTCTCATCCTTATGTCTCTGCTATACCGATACGATACGATCGATGTAAAATGTAGGTCATAGACGAGAGAGAAGGATGCTAGGGTGTGGTGAATCACTCAAATCGGTCGGGCAGTCAGAAGCTCGAGCCAGGTGACAGCTCGGCGCTGATAGGACTATGACGACCAGGTATGCACCAGTCAAATGAGACCAAGATACATCAGCCGCACTAAACATCTGCAAATGACTTTGTCATGTTAAGTCAGCGGTCAGGCGATTGCTAGGTTGTATGAGGGTGAACAACACACAGGATTCCAGGGCCTAGGCCGATAAGCGCTTCGAAGCTTGGACGCCCGATATCAGGTATGGAGCTTTCAAACCATGCACTGTCCGACTTCTCTAGGCTCCATGTCTAGAGACAATAAAAATGGTGGAAGAAACAAGCTCGAATCTACCCAAAAACTCATAGAGTCTTAGAATGCACAGATGGAGAACTATCACCTGGCTCTCCGCACGCGTCGCATGTGATATGGATGACCCCATTGTCATTATGTCATCATTATGCCTGAGGCAAATACTATATCTCATACTTCCTTTTGTTTTTTGTCTGCCTTGGGATCACTATATATCCTGACCACCCTCATTTGAGACTGACCTAGCTTTGAAATGTACCGTTCTCAAGATTTCTGTGTAATCTCAATGTAGAACTGGCTCTAAGGTTAGCTCAACGACTAATGCTAAGCATTCAGGATCGACCTGATGGGGCAACCGTTGATCATGAATGCCATTTGATATTCTCCACCTAAGCAGTTGAAACAGTCGTGAATTAGTTTACATGTTTTTTGTTCAAGTTCGCTGGGCCATTCAGGTGTTAAATTTGTACATAGTATTTTGGACATCATCAAAACAAAGCTGTTCTTGAAACAAATTCCTCTAACGCCAAATTACGCTTTTTCGGACTTCTTCCGCTTCCTCTCCTCCTTGTCACTGTGAGACTTTTTGGACTTCTTTCGACTCTGCCCATCATCATCACCCTTCTCTTGTGAGTGTTTCTTTGACTTCTTCCGAGGTAGCGCCGCCGCTTGAGGAGCCTCGTTCTCAGCTTCGTCATGGTCGAGCTTCCTCTTGCGTTCCTCTCCCTTGGGAACCTTGAATGAAGGCACCTCAGCCTCTGATTCTGAGCTAGATCCAAGTGTCTCGGGAGGTGCTCGAGCAGTTCCAACAGGTCGGAAACGCATCTTCAAGTTTTTGGGCTGAGCTCTGGCTGGCTTGACATATTTGCGCAATTCTGCCACCATAGCATCAGTGTTCTCCGATGCGCTTGGGAGCCCGATTAGTTCCTGGACGTGGAAGCTGGGGATGTTGTTGGCTGCCGTGGAATATGTCTGTGCCTTCTCCTCGAACAGGAGAAGTGATTTTGTCGCGGGATCGGCTTCAGAAAATGCCTCAGCTGGAATGCCGTAGTTCACACCTTCGTGGGCAATGATCGGTTCACCCTGCATGATCTTGGCCATGCAGACCTCTTTGACCTTGGACAGTGGAAGAGAGGCTGGTGCTGTGAGGTGGAGGACTTGTTTGCCTTTGAGATTGGAGAGAAGGGAGGAGGCTTTCGAGGATGGTGGAGCCTGCTTCTTTGCAGATTTGAAGCCTACTGGTGGTTTATATGGCTGGGGACCGGAGATTGCGATGCTGTGCGCAAAATAGTTAGCTACTTTCACAACTGAAGGAGTAACAAATTCTCACTTCTTTCCTGAGCTGGAATCATCGGAGTCGCTATCCGAGCCAGAACCTGAGTCGGAACCTGAGTCTGAGCCTGAGTCTGAGGTATCATCTTCGCTTGATTCCTGCTCCTTCGCCAATTTTGTGATTTTCTTCTTTTGCTTGGTAGTGAGCTCGGGCGAGGTCGATCTGCTCGAACTGCTTTCGCTATCGGATGATGCCATATCTGCGATTGAATGTGCCGGCCAAAGTCGAGGACAAGACTCAGGAACGCTTCAGAAGAATGCGCGACACTGTCACACCAATATTTCAGAAGAAAAATGGGGCAGAGCGATTGAAAGACAAAAAGGCAATATATGTGAGCACTCAGTAAAGCCGATTTAGCAAACTGTATTGGTCCGACGTTGAGTGAGGATACTCAAAATCAACGGCCTTTTTTTTTCTGCTCCGCGGGAGCACGGACCACCAGCCAACATTTTTTGCTTATCGGCTTTGGATCGCATTATCAAGACTGTGGTTTTTTTTCCCGCGCTTAAAGCTTGTGTGCTGCAATTGCTTGTTACCATGGTGAAGAGAAAGGCCGAAAAGCAGCAGTCAACTGGTAAGTTCTCTGCTCATGCTCTGCAACTCCACTGCGAAGCTCACATACCCGTCGTTTCTCCAGGCCCTGTAAGCGCTGTCGCTGCCTTGGCAGCGCGCAGAGCTCGACAACAGCAAGCTCAGAGCGTGGAGGTACCAAAGGATATACCCCAAGTTATTCCAGAGAACGAGCCGCTTCCGAAAAAGCCACGACGGTCCCTCGAGGGCCCTGGGCAGAGTGGGACAAATGAGGAACGTCGGGTTGCACGCACCAGGGCAACAAAAAAGGAAAAGGAACCACAGCCTGTACAAATAACGCCGCAACGTCCCATGAGAGCTACCCAAGCTCAAAAACCGGATTCTCAAGCCGACCTTGAGGATACCCCCGAACATGCCGAAGATGAACAGTGCGAAACCCCAAAAGTTGAGATTACAGAACAGATGAATGAGGACGATGTTGCATCTGTTGTGGGCGACCCCGATGGATATGAATCACCAGCAGAGACACCAGCAGAGCTTCAGAATTTCCCTTTGTCAAAGGCACGGTTGAATAAAAGCAACATAGTTTACAGTGACGAGAGCACCCTTTGCATCCGCATCAAGGAGCGCACGGTATGGTCCGAACCTCCCAGATGCTCAGTGTGGAAACTAATCCGAATATAGAACTTGGCGTTGTTGGGTCAATATGACCTTTGGGTTAAAAGAGGCGTTGTCAGCCTCATGGGCGCGAAATTGCATCCGTCCTCACAATTGCATAGAGTTTATGCTCCCTCAACCCACTCTTTGCCAGTAATTAAGTGTGTTGCTGGCATAGATGGTGAGGCAGAAATTGAAATCAAGTCTTGCAGCAGTGGCATCGCTCGCCTTCGTGATCTCTCGCCTTTATATCAAAGGATCTGGACTGGCGACAACACTGCTGCAGATAAGGTGACTCTAAAAGGAGCCACAAAATCTTCGAAACGGACATTTTCAGTGGTATGCTTTCACCATCTAATCCATCTCAACTGAAGTTTGAACCTAATTGATTCCATAGCTCTACACATCCGCAGATGATTCTTTAAATAGACATCTCCGACCACTTCATCTTGACAAAAAGTGGAGTGCCTCGATGAAAGCTCTCTCGCAACGTGAAGGAAGGCTTCGTGTTCTAGTCTGTGGCCCGAAGGCATCTGGGAAGTCTACGTTCAGTCGCTATTTGTTGAATCATGTCCTCAGCGCAGCACCCGAGACTGCGAATGGGCATCCTAATACCGATGGTGTTGCTTTCTTGGACCTGGACCCAGGCCAGCCTGAGTTTGCCCCGATGGGCCAGGTCTATCTTGCACGTTTGCATTCTCCATTCTTTGGTCCGCCATTCACTCATCCATCGCTGGACGATTCTCGTGATGGTGAAATAGTTCGCGCGCATCATATCGGTGCAACGTCGCCAAAGGAAGACCCCGACCACTATGCTCTAGCCGTCATGGACCTCATGGATCAATATCGTATGTTATTGGAGAAGCACCCTCAATGCCCTCTAATTATCAACTATCCCGGTTGGATCTTTGGACAAGGATTAGAGGTCGCAACTTGGTTGGTTAGATCTCTCGGCCTCTCTGATGTGGTATATATGAGTGAAAAGGGCCCATCGGAGGTTGTGGATCCCTTGGGGATGGCGGCTCATGAAGCCCGAGTCCCTTTGACAATTCTCCCATCTCAGCCTACCGATTTCGTAAGCAGATCAAGCGCTCAATTGCGTACGATGCAAATTCAGTCATACTTCCATATGTCTCATCCAACAGATCTCAGCACCCCGCTTTGGTCGGATGCACCTTTGTCCCGCACAAGACCAATTACTGTGGACTATGCTGGTTCACGCCAAGGCATTCTGGGCATCATGGTCATGGGATCTCAGATCGACCCCATTTTGCTGCAAGAAACCCTAGAAGGGGCTGTCGTAGGAGTTGTGGCAGTGGAATCTTCGAAAGCCATCATGGGTGAAATGGCAACAGCGGAGACATCGAATCAACAGGACCATGAAGACGTTGACATGGACGTGGAAAATTCGGGTGCAGTTGGTGCAGGCAGGCTTGCTATGACTGATATGGTTGTACGGACCCCTGAAGACCTTCCCTACCTCTTTGTTGGGTCCGGCAGTTGCACCCCATTGGATCCCAAGGCGTCGAACTGTCTTGGCTTGGCTCTAATTCGCTCGATTGATACATCTGCACACAGAATTGAGCTCTCCACACCCATCCCCCCGTCTCACTTACAAAAAGCTATCGAGCAAGGACATGATCTTGTGTTGGTCCGTGGTCAGCTTGATAATCCAAATTGGGCTATCAGTGAAGAATATTATGCCGCTCGTGCAGCGGAGCGGCGCTATCAACAGTCGACATCTGGGTCAAAGAAAGGCGAAGACTCTGGCAGTGAGCAGGCACAAGAGCTCGATCCATCTAAGCATAGCCGAACGCTTGCACTATTGCGAGAGAGGGTGCGACGGGCGAGCAATGTGCCGTGGATGACTGTTGTGGAGGATAACAGTCGTCATCAGCGCGAAGCTGCTGCGCGACGAGAGAGATCACTCTGGAAGTTGAGGAAAAAGGCATACCCAGGCAGCGAAAGCGAGGCGGATTATTAGCCTCCAGATACTGTCGAAACATACAATACATGTACATATATATGAAAGTTCAATGTAAGAGCACTTTCCACAGTTGTTGTACAGCTTTAAGTATGATGCCTGTTGCTTTTTGTGTTCAATTGAGGGCTTTACATGTGTCTGCCAGTAGTTACCGTAATCTTTTGGTGTAGCCTTTCCCACGCCCCAGTTACTTGCATTGTATGGATTCAACGGGATTTGTTTTCTAGAGTTCTGGTCATTGATGGTTGTATGTGGTTCACCGAGCGTACAGTTAGTTACTGAAGCCCTGGAGGAGGATGAGAGTATTAACCTTGATTGGGTGACTCTTATGGAACATTTCCTATCCTGGTAACATTATCTTTACATTTGGCCATTCGATTTGGGCTATTATATACTAGACGTTATTGGGATCTTCTCATCTAAGTTTGCTTCACAGACTCGCCATGATTTGGACGATTATTATATGGTGAACGAGATTTTATAAAGAACTGGCGCTGAACTGATATGACAAAAGGTAGGCAATAAACATAAGGTGAAGAGGGCCTTGGAGCATTACAGCTCCCTTTCCCCAGGTGAACTATTGGTATCTGTCACTTGTCCTTGCTTCTGCCACGATTGGAATATGAGAGTTGCAACATTTCGGCCCATCAATGCACTGGTTTCCATTGTCGAGATAAAACTCTCGATGCCACCTGTATACCAAACACTCGGAGCTAAAAGAGCATCCTCAAATGTCACTCGCGGATATAGGAGGGGGTATGGGTTCCACAGCTTCTCGTGAAACCAGCTGATATCAGTTTTCGGAAGGTCTGCAATCGTTGTATTGCCCTGCGTCTTTTCGCTTTCCAGTCCCAGGATTTCGGAAATGAATTCACCAGTAGGCCGCTCCGGGGAGAAGATTTTATAGACATAATGTTGCTGTGTGCGTTCTTCAGGGGCAGATCGATCCACTGTTTGGAGTGTACTAATGCTCCAAAAGCTACTAGGGCCAACACCGGCCGGGCTGGAGCCCAGATCGAGGCCCTCGGGCAGAGTGGTCAGGATAGTCTCAGGCGCTCGAGACTCAGGGTCTTTCAGGCCAAAGTATTTTGGTGAGATGCGGTGTGGCGATGCAAAAAGTGTAACATGCAGATTGACGTATGGTATCACATCCGGGGTGTTCTTCAAGGGAGGGGAAATGGAGATGTCTGAGTACTGTAGAGGGCCAGCGATGACAACTTCGTCGAATACCTCATGCTCTGTAGTGGCAGTGTTTGGCTTTGCTGAGACTCGCACAGTACCGTCATTGTTTCGTCTCATATCAGTCACAGTGGTATTCACTTTGATATTGGCTCCCGCGGCCCTCAGCGCGCCATCGAAGATGCGCCAGTTGCCGCCCTCTATAGACACGGCTCCATCTGTAGCCATGCAGACGACAGATTCTAGGCCATGTATCAACTGCAGATTCTGCCCATAGTTCACTCGAGTGCTTGCCTGGATAATCTCCCTCGCAAACAGTGAGTCGATGTTATTTGTCCGCAGAAACACATCGCCAGAAGAGGCAGTTGCATTGATCAAACCCATCAAAGCAGCCGCCTCAGAAAGTGATTTAAAAGGGAAAATGGGCTCTTCATAAAGTCGCAAAAACTTTCCAACAACGCTTTTCACCAAATTCTGGGTACGGAGGGGTGCAAGTCCATACCGCCAGAAAAGCCGGCCAATATTCCACCAGCTATATGAGTTCTTCATAGTGAAGACAAATTGCTTTCCATCCCATATCCCAATGCTCTCATCGGCTTCTCGGGGCCGTGCATGATCAGCACTCTGGACTGTCAACCCGAGGTCACGGGAAGCGTTTACCAAGTTGTAATTAACCTGGACGAAGATGGAAGCACCTAGTTCAATTGGATAGGCTGGGTCGTCGAAGACATTGACTGTTGTTGAGCGACCACCCACATACGATTCACGCTCATACACTGTGATCTCGAGGGGAGTGTTTGTTTCATCTGCTAGCTTGCGCAGTTGATAAGCAGCGAAAGAGCCTCCGGCCCCGGCTCCTATAGGGATATCAGCCCTGTGTGGATTTGTGGCTCTATGTCAAGATTTGCATACCAATCACTGCAACTCGCTTTGGGGCTGCGTTTACAGCCCCTTGTAGTGGTTCTTGTTCTGCTGCATTGCCGAACGAGACAAGTAGGATGGCTAGGACGGAGTGTAGGAAGAGAGCAATATGCCGGGGCATAAACGCCAGCATGTTTATGATAAAACCAAAATTTGGTGGGTCTAATTAGGGAATTGAATAGGAAATCCCGATTACCGGGAGTTATGGACTTTAGAGCATCAGATATCTGAAGATGAATAGAGACCGAAGTGTGGAGGGCGGTGATGATGCCATATGGGCAGCCAGGTACATGGATGTAATGATACTGTTAGATAACCGTAACAGATACCACATTAGTCCTATTTAGGACTGGTGCATTTCCATATCGCTTATCGGCATTTTTTTGAACGAGGGGTTCTTCACAGATTTGATGTATGCCCAATCCACTGGACTCCGAATAATTGCGCCACAATGGATCCATACGATAGTGATTCCAGTATTGATGAGGACTTCACCGACACCGGTGTGCTTCTAGGTTATGCCGCCGAGGAAGTTATCGAAGACACAATCAGCCATCTTGGAGGCTGGCCGGTGCGTTTTGTCACTTTGAAGATTCACTTGATAAACCCAATTTGACTGACAATTGCTATTTTTCATCCACAGGCATGGCTTGATGAGGCCTCCCCTGCGCCTGGTGATTTCGCAAATTGCAAGGTCTGCAACGAGCCAATGCTACTTCTCCTCGAGCTGCACGGCGACCTGCCTGATGATTTCCCAACCGATGAACGACGCCTATACATATTCGGTTGCCCTAGAAAGCCCTGTAACCGCAAGCCGGGAAGCATTAGAGCATTCCGTGCAACGCGCAAGGTAGCTGTCGGCAGTGGACAGCAAAACAAACAGGATGAGCCGAAAGAACAGGAAACCCAGCCCGCCGCACCAGAGCCACCCAAGCAGGACCTGGGAGCAAGCCTGTTTGGCGCCACAAACCTGACAAGCAATGTGTCCTCGAACCCGAATCCCTTCTCATCAAACTCAGGCCCAACACCTGCAGGAAGCAATCCTTTTGCAACACCAGTCCCCTCAACAGCACCTGCGGCTGAGAAGCCTGCCCAGTCCACAAGCACACTAGCATCATCCTTCGCGGACAAAGTGCGCATCTCCTCGCCGCCCCCCTCGGCCGCGACAAAGCAAGCACCTGAATCTGTCGCAACAAAGCCTTGGCCTGCACAATCCGCATTCCCGCCCCCATATACGAAATTCTATTTAGACGCGGAATATGAGACACTTTCCCGGCCTTCGTCGCCCACAGTGCCGGAGAACGTGAAGATAGAACCAATGGAGGAAGAAGGAGCTGGTGGTGCGGAGCTTAAGGACACATTCGAGTCCGAGGTCGATAAGGACTTCATGAAGTTCTCAATGCGTCTTGAGCACAACCCAGAGCAGGTGCTGCGGTATGAGTTCCGCGGAACACCGCTGCTATACTCGACCACTGATGCGGTTGGTGCCAAGCTGCATGTTCACAGTGCCCCAGGCGCTAAGATTACCACACTCGGTGCGGGGAGTATTCCTGCTTGTGAGTACTGTGGAAGTCAACGTGTATTTGAGCTCCAACTTGTGCCACACACTATCACTATGCTGGAAGAAGGGCGCGCTGGTGTTGGGCTTGGAAAGGATGATGCGGGCATGGAGTGGGGCACCATTATCATGGGGGTCTGTGGTAAGAACTGTGCGCCACAAGAGCTGGGAGTTACTGGGTGGCGGGAGGAATGGGCTGGTGTGCAGTGGGAGCAGATGCAATAGATATAGCAATAGAAGAGGGCGTTTTGTCCAAGGCTGTGCCCATGAATAGATCATTCCTGCATAGTGTAAACCTAGGTAGCCATGCTCCTAGAGCATTCCTCTTCCAGGCTAATCCGAAACAGACTTTCACAAAACCAATTATTAGCCTCTCCCCGGAATTTGATGATAGAATTGAAAAGAACTGAACAGATTGCTAGCATCAGCATGGCTCGAAGAATCGATGATTGCGGGTGCGCTCTCTGAAGGGGACATCATAGCAGCTTATTTGCTGTGCTATATATGTATATGCTTTTTTCGATTATAGATAGCCCTACGAGGCATGATTGACCCGAAAATACCAGGTATCCAGGTGTTTTGGTCCCGTGTGCTTCTCGTCTCAATCATTTATGTTGACATGGTGTTCATGCATTATCGTTGTCGGCATCGATTCCCAATCTAGGTCACATTTAACCCATGTCGGTTTGCATTTTCCAGTTCCTACCTTCCTTATATATGTAGACATGATACTAGGTTTACAATCCCGGATAGGCTCTCTAGTTCCGACAATCTTTGTGAGTGGTAAAGTGCTTTGGGCGAGTAATTTTGTCTTGTCTGGAGCATGGTGTAATGTATATCACTCGTGAACTCTTCTTCCAATAGTCAGAACCCAGGAGTTAAAGGTAGAGAATTAAGAAATCGAACACTTGAGAACTTGGGGGTAGACCGGTATACTTACATGTATATATAAATTCTACCTCATATGTGCATGTACACCTGTGTAGTCACATGTATCTATATCTATGTAGGTGCCTACATGTACCTATGTAAATACATCCCTAGGGTCGCCAATGATATACCTTCCTAACGAGAGAATCAATTATGTTGAATATTTGGAAGGATGCAGACACCCCTGTCGTATGTAGATACCTAGACAGAAACTGTTTTATAGATTTGATCACAACTCAATGTTACTCGACTTTAAGATGGGCCGGGAATGCAGCGTAATCTTTGATTACCAGGCTCAGTAGCTTGACTATCGTAGCTCTGATACCTACATACATAGTCTCCAGGTAATTATCATCAAATATAGATTGAGCTACAGAAATCTCTCTGATTGAGAGCGAGCTACTTTTGCAGAAACAAGAGACAAGACAAAGAGACTAAAATGATCCCTTGCAAGAACCAGTTTAGTGGCGATCATTTGTACCCCACAGTCCGATTCAAGGCCGAAAGTCCAATGACCAAACCCCTCTCAGCCCTGGCACTTTCCGATTCTCGCGGGCTTTGCAGAATGAATAGCTTCGTTTCTTGAGAACAGCTTGGTGGTGGATACATTGCTTATTTACGAATCAGATCCATCGGCTCGGTGACGTCCCCACTACGCCCGTTTTCAATATGATGCCCACGGGTTTACCTTTTTCTCCTAAGCGCAAACGAGAGCCTTCAGAATCAGACTGCTATAGCCCCTCAGCGTCCCCCACATCGACAATCTCCATCGCCAGTTTTCAAGATAGCCCATTTCGAGACGAGGGTGAGCTAGAAAGCTACAGTCCTCGCGCTGCAGTGGCAGGCCGTTTCGGAGAGTTAGCCATCCGCGGCGACCTGTTATCGGACCCTTGTACATTGACTGGCGATCCCCAGCGAGAATCTATTGCTTCACCCACACAGAAAACATGCGAGCCTGAAAATCAGGATAGCATGGCCGAAGCTCTGCCCTCTAGTAGTGAGCCCGACCGCAAAGTGCTCCGGTTCGAGCCGCCCGCAACCCAGGATCCGTCGACTTCTTCGTTCACTTCGCCTTCAAAGAAGCAAGGGAAAACCCCTCGGAAGCACTTGAATCCATCATCACCCTCCAAGCGCAAAAAGCGACTATCTCCTCCTCTTGCACGAACGCCGTCTGAAGAAGACCCGCTTGTATGGCATGATTCGGAGATAACGGGCCACAACCCATCCGACCCAACTGACGATGGATATGGGATCAACGGCATAGGCTTCAAACCTACCGCCTCAATTGCCTGGGAAAGGTCACAGAGGCGGCAAAAGCAAGTCGCAGAGTGGAAGAACCGCGAAGCCCGCGAGGCTCGTGAAAGACGACGCGAAAGAAGAAGGGATGGAGTCGAGATGGACAGATTGCACAGCATACACGACGGCGCAATTCAGAAGCGAGTGAAGTTCAATTTATAGTAGGGCAAGCACAAAGCACAAGGTGCGGCATTTGGGATATCTTTTGTTTGGCGTTATTTTGGAAGGAGTAAGCATACGGGGTGGTTTTTTGACTTCTTTTTCCTTGTTTCCTCTCACACAATTAAGTGAGCCTCATGATGATTGGGTCGACAATATGAACTTTGCAGACAGCTATGATACACAGCGATGACTCTATGACTTGACGTCAATCAACGCACATCAGAATACATATACATTTTCAGAAACACCCCAACTCCTCATAATATGACTACCAGAACTTGTAGTTGGAGGGGTTTGTCCAACTCTTCTTCTTTCTTTCTTCCTCAGCAAGGCGTGCCCGCAGTGCCGCCTCTTCCTCTGCAGCAGTCTTCTCTCGCTGCTTTTTGGCCTTCAATTGGTTCATAAGATCCAGGGCTTCTGCCATTCCACTCAACTCCTTGTTTCGTCGCCAGCGGCAATATTCATATGATGCCAATGAACTGACCGCGAAGACGCCGACCGCCCAATTTGCTGCAGACCATAGATAGTACCGTCCTGCAAGATTAGCTATGATCTACTCTCAGAGAGAAGCCGACCAACCTTTAAGCACGCCTCGTAGACCACCAATTCCGAACCCCATCCCAATGCCAGTCATCAAAGATTCTCGGGCACATGGCCGTTTGTGAATTGTGGACATTTCGGAAAGCGAGACGGTACCAATAATTTCGGAGTACGATACATCTTTAGGATTCGGGCCACGGGGCTTGTAGGTCGCTTGCGCGAGCGCATTCACGGGCTCCTCGGGGTTTCCAAAGGCGTCCCATAGCTTTCCAGTTTGTGATTGAGACGGCTCGTGTTTCGGTGTTGGCGAATGAGCCAAGGAGTCAGGCGATTGTGGGTTGTTGCCAGTCTCAAGGGATGAGCTGGGCTTTTGTGAGTCTTCCGCCATAATTGTGTATAGTCAATTGCTGTTGAACTTCCAAATGCCGCCTCCGTCCACTGAAGATCGATACGGGAAATAGTTGATCCGATGATTGTCTCCAGGAACCTCAGGCCGAGTCTCAGTCCCGCCGACTAATTAAAAAACTGACTAATCAACGCGCGACACGGCCCTGGTTATTGGAACGCGTCTTAAATGGATTTGATTAGAGCAGATCGCAGGTCATTGCTGGACCCTCCTAGAGGCACAATCGGCTCCAGGATAAGATCTCATCCCATTTGCGCCCACCTGGAACTTTTCCCTGTCAGATCCCTCTTCTCTCTTCACTAGTGCGCCCTCCCATGTTCTACACTGGGTTCATCCTTTGAACAAAGGTACTTTAACAAGCCCAGCCGGGCGACAGAGTCGCAATGCCTTCACGGAAACCCAGCAAGTATGGAAACAAATTTCGGTCCAGTGCTGCATCGTCAAAGCCCCGGCGCGCAAAAACGGTCGAATTCAATTCCTTACGCTCGACCGAAGCAACCTCCCAAAATGAGAAATTTGAGGCCATTCGGTTGGCTAACAGCATCGATGAAACCCTCGGCTTTCCGCGCTTTGAGTCTGGCGAGACAAGGGCGGGATGGTTAGTCAACATGCACAGCACAACGGTAGAGGATCCGAATGTGCCAGGTGGACGTGCTGGCGTCGATTATTATTTCTTGCAAGACGACGGGGGAAGCTTCAAGGCGACTGTGGAATATGATCCCTATTTTTTGATCGCAGTAAAGAAAGGCTACGAAATGGAGGTTGAAGAATGGTGTCGCCGATTCTTCGAGAATGTGATCAAAAAATTCACGCGAATCGAGAAAGAGGACCTCAACCTTCCAAATCACCTTCTCGGCTACCGGAAGACCTACATCAAGCTCAGCTTCGCCAACGTGAGCAATCTTTTGGAGGTCAGGAGGACACTTCTTCCTCTTGCAGAGAAGAACAAGAAAAATGAGAGTGCGATGGATGCATATGCTGAGATGACCAGGTTTGTTCTCCGTTACAATAGTGCGAAACGTTTGGCTAATATCCCGATAGTGCAACTGCTGGTATCGATCTTTTTGATGACGAATTAATTAACGAGCAACGACCTAATGGCAACCTACAAGCGAGTGATTTTATTGTTGATATCCGAGAATACGACGTGCCATACCATGTCCGAGTCTGCATTGACAAAGGTCAGTTATCCTTTTGATGCAGTGAAAGCCTTGCTGACATACCGCAGATATTCGGATTGGAAAATGGTATAATGTGCAAGCGAATCACGGCACAATTTCGCTGACCTGTTTGGAGGATCGGCTTCAGCGTGCTGATCCTGTTGTCCTCGCTTTTGATATCGAATGTACGAAACTACCGTTGAAGTTCCCCGACGCGACAATCGACCAGATCATGATGATTTCATACATGATTGATGGACAAGGTTTCCTCATTACCAACAGAGAGATTGTGTCAGAGGATATCCATGACTTCGAGTACACACCAAAGCCAGAGTACAATGGGCCTTTCATCATCTTCAATGAACCGAATGAAAGGAAAGTCCTGGAGCGGTTCTTTGAGCATATCAAAATCGCCAAGCCTACCGTTATTGCGACATACAACGGTGACTTCTTCGATTGGCCGTTTGTTGAGACAAGAGCCAGTATTCTAGGACTTGACATGTATTTGGAGATCGGTTTCCGGAAAAACAGCGAAGATATCTACCAGGCTGACAACTGTGTGCATATGGATTGTTTCGCCTGGGTCAACCGTGATAGTTACCTTCCCCAAGGAAGTCGTGGTTTGAAAGCCGTGACTGTTGCAAAGCTTGGTTATGACCCTGATGAGCTTGACCCCGAGCTGATGACCCCTTACGCAAGTGAAAGACCACAGACCTTGGCGGAATACTCTGTTTCTGATGCCGTTGCAACGTATTACCTCTACATGAAATATGTCCACCCATTCATCTTCTCACTTTGCACAATTATTCCTCTGAACGCCGACGAAACACTGCGAAAAGGAACGGGAACTTTGTGTGAGATGCTTCTTATGGTCCAAGCATACCAACATGAGATTGTCTTGCCCAACAAACACAAGGACCCCACAGAAGCTTTCTATGATGGTCATCTCCTCGAGTCAGAGACTTACGTTGGGGGTCACGTCGAAAGTATCGAAGCCGGTGTCTTTCGAAGCGACATTCCTACCCATTTCACCGTTGACCCTACAGCAATTGATGAGCTCCTCAAAGATCTCGACCACGCCCTCAAATTTAGTATCGAGGTTGAAGAAAAGAAATCTATGGATGATGTTGTGAACTATGACGAGGTCAAGGCCCAAATTGTGGAACGCTTGCTCGATCTTAAGGAAAATCCAATACGGAATGAGGTGCCCTTCATCTACCATTTGGATGTCGCTTCCATGTATCCCAACATCATGATCACCAACCGGTTGCAGCCAGACTCATTGATCAATGAGTCAAATTGTGCTGCTTGCGACTTCAACCGACCTGGAAAGACTTGTGATAGACGCATGCCTTGGGCGTGGAGAGGCGAATTCCTGCCTGCCAAACGTGATGAGTATAACATGATCCGACGTGCCACAGCAAATGAGCGATTCCCAGGCCGATACCCCAATTCTCCAATGAGATCATTTGGTGATTTGAGTATTGAAGAGCAAGCTAGTTTGGTCAAAAAGCGATTGCAAGATTACAGCAAAAAGATTTACCACAAAATCCACGACAGCAAGACAATGGAGCGAGAAGCCATCATTTGCCAGCGAGAAAATCCGTTCTATGTCGATACTGTCCGCGATTTCCGTGACCGACGATACGACTTCAAGGGCAAGCAAAAGGTCTGGAAGAACAAAACGGATAGTTTGCAGGCATCAGGCGCTTCAGCAACCGAAATCGATGAGGCGAAGAAGATGATCGTCTTGTATGATTCACTTCAGCTTGCACACAAGGTCATTCTCAACAGTTTCTACGGCTATGTGATGCGAAAGGGCTCTCGGTGGTACTCCATGGAAATGGCCGGTGTCACCTGTTTGACAGGCGCTCACATTATCCAGATGGCGAGAGAGCTAGTCGAACGCATCGGTCGTCCTCTGGAGTTGGATACCGATGGTATCTGGTGTATGCTTCCCGGAGGGTTCCCCGATAACTTCTCCTTCACTTTGAAGAATGGCAAGAAATTGGGCATTTCATATCCTTGTGTTATGCTGAACCACCTTGTGCACGCGAGGTACACAAATCACCAGTACCAGGCACTTGTCGACCCCAAAACCTTCAAGTACGAGACTCACAGTGAGAATTCCATCTTCTTCGAAGTGGATGGACCTTACCGAGCAATGATCTTGCCGACGTCAAAAGAGGAAGACAAGAATTTGAAGAAACGATATGCAGTCTTCAATCACGACGGATCATTAGCTGAACTCAAGGGATTCGAAGTCAAGCGAAGAGGCGAGCTTAAATTGATCAAGATCTTCCAGACACAGCTCTTCAAATTCTTTTTGGAAGGCTCTAATCTTTCGGAAACCTATGCAGCCGTGGCTAGAGTTGCAGACCGGTGGCTGGATGTTCTGTATGAACACGGGACGACGTTGGCGGATGAAGAGCTGATCGACCTGATCTCAGAAAATCGAAGTATGTCCAAAACTTTGGAAGAGTACGGTTCCCAGAAGTCTACCTCCATTACGACGGCAAGACGTCTGGCAGAATTCTTGGGCGAACAGATGGTCAAGGACAAAGGCCTCAATTGCAAATACATTATATCATCACGC
This sequence comes from Penicillium crystallinum, assembly GCA_027569675.1. Lineage (NCBI taxonomy): Eukaryota > Fungi > Ascomycota > Eurotiomycetes > Eurotiales > Aspergillaceae > Penicillium > Penicillium crystallinum. The sequence continues at coordinate 116,956 of JAPDKR010000049.1, forward strand.
CCACGGAACACGCCTGTCACCGAAAGAGCCATTCCCGTTGCCATCTTCTCAGCTGAAGACAACGTCAAGAGGTTCTTCTTGCGCAAATGGCTGAAAGAGGATCCTGGCGACATGGATCCTCGAACTGTGATTGATTGGGATTATTATCTCGAGCGTTTGGGATCTGTGATCCAAAAGCTGATCACTATTCCAGCTGCACTTCAGAAGCTTCGAAATCCGGTGCCCCGGGTTGCACACCCTGATTGGTTGCAACGCCGGATCAACACCAAGGAAGACAGATTTAAGCAAAAGAAGATGACTGATCTGTTTATCAAGTCGGAAAAGACACCGCTTTCTTCGACAAACGCCAATATTTTAGATCATCGGGTCCAACATGCCGGCGACCTGGACGAAGCCATCTCGACCCAACAGGCTAAAGGTTCCAAGAGAAAGCACCCAGAAAATGTCTCAAAAACGGCCCTGGATCCCTATGCTAGTCTGCCAGCAGTAATGCCATCTATGTCGGAAAACTATGAAGGATTCCTCAAGTACCAGAAGCAAAAATGGAAGATCCAGAAACAAGCACGAATGCGCCGTCGTCAGCTCTTCGGCGAACGAACCAATGTTGCCTCAGACTCCCTGAGTAACTTCTTCCGAAATCAAGCTCAGATGCTGTACATCAGTACATGGCAGGTTCTGCAACTCTGTGAAACGGGCGTTCCAGGCGTTGTGCGAGCCTTTGTACTGATTGACCAGAAGGTCCAGGCTCTCAGCATCAAAGTTCCGCGACAATTTTTCTTGAACTTGAAGCAGGATTCCTTGCCAGATATTGAGGTGGAAGGGTGTGAAGTTGAGAAGGTCAACCACACACTACCAAATGGACATCCTTCGGTCCACCTTTTCAAAATGTCTCTGTCAGAAGAGAAATACCTCGAAGAAGCTGATAAGATCGATATCCTCTTCCAACACCCTAGCATTGAAGGTGTGTACGAAGGCAATGTCCCTCTCAGTACCCGAGCGGTACTCAAGCTAGGAGGTCATTGTACTTTCGATGAATCACAACGCGGTGTTCTGGGTGATGGCTTGGACAAGGGCTTCGATCTTTCGACGTTACTTCACGCATCCTCTGATCAGCCATACCTGATGGATTCGTCATTAGTATATCACTACTTGTATCATATCGTCTCCGGAGATAGACAGATCTTCGCAATCTTCTCCACGTCCAAGAGTGAGGCGCACATCATCGTTCTCAACCGCACAAGGGACGTCCAGGGTCTCCCGAATGTTGATAAAATCTACACTGAACTCCTCACGCGGAAGATGCAAGCTACATCTAGCGATGAATCGCTGAACGCATTTGAATACCAGGACAAGGTCCATTTCAAGACCACCCAGGTGATGACTCGAAGGAAAGCGCACCTTGAGGTCGGTGATGTGATCAGAAAGCTCCGAAACGATGAGAGTCGGCCTGCCATCCTCGTCATTCAATCACAACAGAAGGATCGTCTGTGTCACGATATTCCAATCTTGAAGGAGTATCCAGTGCTATCCGTCAAACCCGAAACATCGGATATGGAATTCCCTCCACTAGGCTGGCAAGCGTTTGTTGCAAGACGTCTAGTCACGCGTTACCTATACTTGTCTTCTTGGATACAGCATCTGACCATGCTCGCCCGATATGGCGATGTGCCACTCTGCAACCTGGAAAATGAAGATCCCCGCTACCTCATAGATATCTCTTATGCCAGACGCCTTCAGCAAAATAACGTTGTCCTCTGGTGGTCGCAAGGTCCGCGTCCCGATCATGCAGGCTATGAAAGGGATGATATTCTTGGTACCTTGGACAAGGTCAACATGCCATCTGTCAATATGCCAGGCGCCTATTCGACAGTTTGCATTGAACTAGAAGTTCGCAACCTGTCTATCAACACTATTCTAACGTCTTCTATCATCAATGAGATGGAGGGCAGTGATACACTACTAGCACCTTCCGGAAATGGTGAAGACACAGGTGTTTTCTATTCAGAGAAGGCCTTTGCCTCTGCCGGTGTTGTCGTTCTCCGCGAAATGGTCAAACACTGGTGGACCGAGGCCTGTGCAGGCAACAGCATGGCTGATATCATGGTCCAGCATTTGATCCGATGGGTGGAAAGTCCCGTGTCTCGTTTATACGATCGGTCTTTGCACAACTATGTGCGATTGCTCTCCCGCAAGTCGTTCCAGAGATTGATGGCAGAGTTCAGACGTGTTGGTTCCCATATTATCTTTGCCAGCTCCACACGCCTTCTCCTCCAAACGACCAAGACCGAGGTTGGCAACGCCTATGCCTATAGTCAATATGTTCTCAAATCGATCCGTGCCAACCCTTCGTTCCACTTCATTGATCTAGAGATCAAGGAGTACTGGGACTATCTCGTGTGGTATGACGAATACAATTACGGAGGCAAGGGCTGCCGCGAGGTCACCGAAACAGATGAGCAGAATCTTGAAACAGCGATGCACTGGCAACTCAGTCGTTTCTTGCCAATGCCCATGCAAACTATCTTCCATGATTGGGTTGTTGAGTACATCGAGCTGATGCATGGCTTGAAGCGACCGGAACCCCAGGATGGTGAGCTGTCTTCAACGCCTCGGCCGACGCAGATTCCCATTGGGCGGACCAACGATGGAGACGATGAGGAGATCACTGCAATCCTCGCAGATCGATTTTCGAAGCCACTGAAGAAGCAAATCTCAAATCTGATCCGCAGACAGCGCGATGAGATGCTTCATCCTGAACTTGCATCTGACTATGCGTTCCCTGTTTTACCAGGAGTCCTCGTCGACGCGAAGGACAAACGCAACCCATCTTTGGAGCTGACGAAACTGCTCATGCAAGTCCTAAGTTTATCTAAGAAAACAACTCTAGAATCTCGGTTGCTGCGGCGCGAGCTTCTTGCCCTATTCGAGGTCCGAGAGTTCAGCAAGGAGGGCCGATTCGAGAACCCCAGTGCTAGCTTGAAGCTGCCTGAAATGTCTTGCAACTCCTGTTGTCTCATTCGTGACCTCGATCTTTGTCGCGACGAAGATGTGCTGCCTGATACCAGTTCGGATGCCACTCATTCTACCCAACCCTGGCGGTGCCCGTTCTGTCACGCGGAATATGACCGATTGGCCACGGAGGAATTCCTCATTGGGCAAGTCCAAGGTTTTGTCGTTGAATGGCAAACACAAGATGTTAAGTGCTCCAAGTGCGGCGGGCTGAAAGTCAGTGAGTTCATGGAGCACTGTTCTTGCAGTGGTACCTGGGCCGCGACGGTCGATCGAACGGAGATCGAGAAGAAATTACGAGTGTTGGAGAGTGTGGCCAAATTCCATAAGCTGCAACTGTTGGAGCACATTGTTGAAGAAGTCCTCGAGCGTTTTTAAATGTCAAATCTGCATTTGGGATGGAGTTGAAATGTATATAGTCTACCATAATCGTTAATTCCACTTCCCATGTCTTCGGTGTTCCTAATCTCCCACCCCGCCTACAATCGACAACTTCAAACTCCCCGCAATCAACAAACAACAAATCGGTGAAACACCTCGAAATCGCATTGTCATCGGTATTACCCCAACTGTAAGTGCTTCGATGCGGCTGTCTTACCTCTTGGGGCTGAATCGCCATCGGGCCCCTGGGCCACCTCTGAGCTGGTGTGAGGCTGACATTCGGATCGCGCAGGTACATAACGAAGAACCAACGTATATAACCCAGCACCAAGTCAACTGGGACCTCTCCGGCATCTCGCTCAGTCGGTTTCCCCACTCGCGATTTGCGTCGCACGACTTTCCCCACTATCTTCCCCCCTCCGCGTCGCGCATCCTTCACTCCTTTGTGTATTGAATTCAAGATGGCAGCACAACCCCCCAGCGGTCAGAAACCGAAGGTCCAACCCTGCCGATACAAGACTGGAAAGACACTGGGTGCGGGTTCATACTCTGTTGTGAAGGAATGTGTGCACATCGACACCGGTCGCTATTATGCGGCTAAGGTGATCAACAAGCGCCTAATGTCCGGGCGGGAACATATGGTTTGTAACTCGGGGGAGCCAGAAGGGAAGAAGCGCATACTGACTTTCTTGAAACTAAGGTCCGTAATGAGATTGCAGTATTGAAGAAGGTGTCGATGGGTCACCAGAATATCCTCACCCTGGTCGACTACTTTGAGACTATGAATAACTGTATGTTCTTCGCTTCCGCGGTATAGCCTACACACTAAGGACACTCTAGTGTATTTGGTTACCGATCTTGCGCTGGGCGGAGAACTGTTCGATCGCATCTGTCGCAAAGGCAGCTACTATGAGTCGGATGCTGCAGATCTTATCCGCGCAGTGCTTTCTGCTGTAGCCTATCTGCATGATCATGGCATTGTGCACCGTGATTTGAAACCCGAGAACCTGCTTTTCCGCACGCCAGAAGATAATGCCGATCTCTTGATCGCCGATTTTGGGTTGTCAAGGATCATGGACGAGGAGCAGTTCCATGTGCTGACCACAACCTGCGGAACGCCAGGGTACATGGCACCGGAGATCTTCAAGAAGAGTGGCCACGGCAAGCCAGTGTAGGTTTTCATTCAAACCATATTGCGATTTATAATTGACACCTGCCAATAGCGACATTTGGGCCATCGGTGTGATCACATACTTCCTGCTGTGCGGATATACACCCTTTGACAGGGATTCCAATCTCGAAGAGATGCAAGCAATCCTAGCAGCAGACTACTCCTTTACCCCACTTGAGTACTGGCGCGGAGTATCGCAAGAAGCGCGCGACTTTATCAAACGCTGCTTGACAATTGCTCCCCAATCTCGGATGACCGCCCACGAAGCACTCCAGCACCCGTGGGTCAACCCGCCCTACGACAATGCCACGGTAGGCTCTGGTGAAGATTTGCTGCCAACCGTCAAGAAGAATTTCAATGCCCGGCGCACACTGCATCGGGCTATTGACACCGTACGCGCCATCAACAAGCTTCGTGAGGGCGGCGGGTTCATGATGGACGGCATCATGAGTGTTGATCCGAAGCCGGAGCGGGTCAATGGCGATGAGATCATCGAGGAGAAACAACACGCCGCACCTGCTCTGGGAGATGCTGGTGTTGGTGGTGGCAGTCCAATGCAGATTGATAGTCGAGGCAATGCGCGTGGACAGACCGAAGAACAAATCCAGGCCCAGGAGCGTCGAGTCAAGGAGATGGTTGCTGGGTTATGGAGCCGTACTGGGCGTTAGATGCATTCGCTCGCTTTTTGGAGATATCCATTACTATGTAGCAATTTAGCTTTCTTGTTTATACATATTACACTCTTTTCGGCAATTTTATAGTATTGGTCAGTGAAAATGCCATTGCCATCCTTCATGAATGCCTAGTGTTGAACTAAACAGCAAAATCATCATCATCATCATTTACACGGCGATACCTAAACATAACCCTTGGAACATGTTAGGATCTCCTTCCCATCATCTAGAGAAAGGACCCAGTCTCGCCATTCCATCCACTCTGCATAGTTAGCACTCGCCTTGAGGCCCTGATACCTGACAGTGCGGAATTCCGAGACTTGATCCCAGGGCTTGGTGGCACGGGCATTCCCACTAGCTGCACCTCGCAGCAGTCTCCGTGCAGTACCACCACCATCCCATCCTGCTTTGCGCATCAAGCTTTCAACAGTCTCTTCTTTAGTCCAGCCCTGCTCAACAGCGACATCAGGAAGATATGTGGCACCATACCGGCGGCCCCGGTGGATGAAGGAGATCCGCAGTCCATGAGTTCCTAGAGACCAATCCATGGCATTTGTGCATGGCTCAAAAGACCCCAGTAGGGTAAGAGAGCAGGACAATGAGGGAAGTAAAGATTTGGGAATTGGCGAAAAACGAGTATCATCAAAGGCCCTAGAAGAATTCCCGATTATAGTTTAGTAAATATTGTTATATATGTGGGCAGTGACTATTGCCTGTGAATCACCTACGAGGTCAAAGCGTAGGACTTTAACCCCGCTGCAAGCTCCTGCCCCTCGAATGTGCCTATGCACCCACGTAGAGACTTGTGTCCGCTTCTTGACAGGGTGTTCCATGTCACAAAGAGGGGATACCGCTGATCAGGCGATCTCAGCTGGGAGGGTGTCTCGGCGAATGCACTTGGTGTGGTGATATTGGTTGAACTCGACTGGAGAGAATTCGAGGAGGTATTGGATGCGGATGATGAAGAGGTAGCTGCACTGGAGGGAGTAGAGAGTTGGCTTTGAAGACGACCGATGCTGGGGAGTTGCAGCTTCTTGGGCTGATTACTTGACTGGGCTGATTGATTGCTATCGTCGTCTTCGTCCTGTTCATTTACGGTCTGCTGAATATTTGTGTCTTCCTCTTCGGCTTGCTCTTGAAGTTTTGCCAACTTCTTAGTCTGCTCGTGCTGCTCCCAGAGCGCTTCTATGGCCGCCAGAGTGGCAGGCTCGCGGTCCTCGAATGAAGCAAAGAGTGACTCAAAGCAGTAGTAACATTGGGCAGTATTAGCCATATCGGGGCCGACGATCTGTTCGGCTCAAAGTTGACCAGTGGCTCCTCAAAAAAATGCACTGCACTGCTTCGAGTTCGGCTGGAAGTTCAGCATGGGTATACGGTCTCTTTGAATGGCCAGGGCGATAAGATATGCCCTTATCGATGCGATCTGAAATGGGCCAAATTTAGAGAGGCAACTATAGAATAGTGGAAAGCAGTGCAGTGATGAGAAGCCAAAGATTGAGAGACAAAAAAAAAGAAAGCAGAATCGATGTAAAATGAGAAGCCCAACAAGAAGCTAGCAGGACCGACACTGGAACCTTGGAAAGAGGGGATCTACACGTGACGCGCTCTTAGATAATATAACCCAATTGGGAAAGTACCGCAGTACATGGTGTTGGATGAAAATAGTCCATTTCTATAGATCCTTGTGTTGAGAATAGATTGTAGAATTTACATAGGACGCCCAATAAAATGTTGAACTTTTCCCCCTTGGAAAATCATTTGAGCTCGCTGTTGAATAAGTGCGAGTCTCAACCGCCAAAAAAAAACAAGTGCTCGTTTCACATGCAAAGATAAAAGCATTCCCATATCCCAATGACCCGCGTCAGGTTGAAAAAGCAGTCCGGTAATTAACCCCAAAGAACGCACCCGTGTAATTTTCTTTTGTAATACGAAATGATGTTGAACTCGTAGGATCTTTCAGATCCTTTTTTTGTCTCCGTAACTCATACACGAACTTCCCATTTAGACGGGGAGAGGGAAAGAGCTGGCCCACTGGGCAATCTCCTTGCGGAGAGCCAGAATCTCAGGAACGCTCTCATCGGCAACCTTGGCCTTGAAGTCCTTGAGCTTGTTGGCCTCCTTGGGGAGCTCACCCTGGATCTTCTTGCAGAGGGTGATGGACTGATCAATGTAGCGGGCAATGCGCTTGAAGTCCTCCTCGCCCATACCACGGGAAGACATAGCGGGGGCACCAATGCGGATACCGCAAGGAGTGAGGGCCGACTTATCACCGGGGATGGAGTTCTTGTTGCAGGCAATGTTGATCTGCTCGAGAACGGCCTCAACACGAGCACCATCGAGGCTCTTGGGGCGAAGGTCAACGAGGACCATGTGGCTGTCAGTGCCGTCCGAAACGAGCTTGTGACCGAGAGTCTTGAACTCGTTCTCAAGAGCCTTGGCGTTCTTGATGACCTGCTCCTGGTACTGCTTGAACTCAGGAGTATCAACCTGCTTGAGAGCGACAGCCAGGGCAGTGATAGTGTGGTTGTGGGGACCACCCTGGTGGCCGGGGAAGACAGAGAAGTTGATAGGGTTCTCCAGATCGTACAGGATATCCTTGCCGTTCTTGTCGGTGCTGCGGACACCCTTACGGAAGAAGATCATGGCACCACGGGGACCACGGAGAGACTTGTGAGTGGTGGTGGTCACGACATCGGCATACTCGAAGGGAGAGGGGATGACGCCAGCGGCAATCAGACCAGAGATGTGGGCCATATCGACAATGAGGTAAGCGCCGACCTTGTCAGCGATCTGGCGCATGCGCTTGTAGTCAATCAGACGGCAATAAGCGGAGGTACCAGCGACAAGGCACTTAGGACGGTACATCTCAGCGTTACGCTCCAGAGTGTCATAATCGATGATACCGGTCTCGAGGTCGACACGGTAAGGGAAGGTCTCGAAGTAGGTGGAAACAGCAGAGATCTTCTTGGAGGGGGTCTGGTAACCGTGGCTCAAGTGACCACCGTGGGGGAGATCCAAGCCCATCAAGCGGTCATGGGGACGCATGAGGGCCTGGTAAACCTGGAGATTGGCGGGGCTGCCAGAAAGGCACTGGACATTGACGCCCCACTTAGCGGGGTCCAGGTTGAAGGCCTTGAGAGCACGCTGCTGGCAAGTGATCTCAATGGCATCGATGTGCTGGTTGCCACCGTAGTAGCGAGCACCGGGGTAGCCCTCGGAGTACTTGTTGCACATGGGCGAACCAAGAGCATCAAAGACAGCACGGGAAGTGAAGTTCTCCGAGGCAATCAGCACGATTGACTCACGCTGACGCTGGATTTCCTTCTCCTGTACGAGTATGAGGGTTAATGGCTGTCGAAGTATTGCAATGCATTCAATTGCAGGTTAATAAACGTACCATGATGGCAGCAACCTCCGGGTCGCTGGACACGAGGGAGTTGTGCATTTGCTGTGACCGATGAGTCAATGATCTAGATGCCAGAACCAGCGAAAGGAGACGGAATACTCACGTCCCGGTGGGAGTCAGACAGAGCGTAAGACATGATGAAATATTGTGTCTGTTGAGATAAACAGAAAAGAAGAAAAGAAGAAAAGGATTGAAGAATGGAAGAAGGAGAAGGAGAGGATAGAAAGATAGAAAGATAGAAATGGTGGGGGAGGGGATCTGCAGCCCGGATTTTCAACTCGCCGAACGATATCGGAGACAGCTGACCGGATTAGGTTTCTTAGGTGATAAAAAATGGTAAAATGCAGGGGGCAGATTGGCTGGAGCTTAAAAGGCAATTTGAGGGTTTTACAGCAAAGGCACAGTGTTACGATGTTTGTCGATTGAAATTCATGAGTTTGCCACAGAGGAAAACGATGACGCTGTTGCCGTCTGGAGATGATCGCTATAACACCCGGGGTATTTCCTTTAATCCTTTTAAAAAAATAACGCCAAATAAATTGTCCTGCAACGCCCTGCAAACTAGCCTGCCTTCATAATCTTATACCTCCACAGTCTGCGCGTTATGCTCGCGGATCGGTCGTGTCCGGGTCCCAAAATCAGAGATGACAGAGCGCAAACGTCTCACACGTTCCTCGAGCTCTGCAATCTCTCTTTGTTGATCATCGACAGACCGATGCACATCCGGTAGCCCTTCGACGACCGTGCGAGCCTTTTGGATTCGAATCCGGACGGAGCTGGTTTCTGTAGGGAGGTTTTTCACATCAAGCGGCGGATGAGCGCTTGGGTCAAGAACTGGGATTTCTTGTACCGCATGTGAGGGTGTCGGATTGCCATTGTTCTCGTCCGACACTTGTTGAGTTTGTGTCTGCGAAGCGCCCAGAGCTTCTGTTGGGTCGCCGGGTGCGCCCGAAGAACTGGGCTGGTGTCCTTTGGAGAGCAAGCGAGAGAGGATCCCATGTAATGGGGGAATGATTTCAAAGGTCTGTGGTGAAGGGAAAGGGACTGTTTCTGGTGCTGGTGCTGGTGCTGGTGCGGGCGTCTCAGGCGCTACCGAGGATTTCAGCAGTGGAGTGCCCACTGTCGGAGATCGAGAAGCCATAGTCGGGAAGAGTGACTAAAAGGAACCCGAGGAAATGATATCTGGAGGACGAGTAGATCCCGGCTGGGGTAATTTTAGGGAAGAGTCGGAGCACATTTGTTGTATCCCGGCCACGATAGGCGGTTATGTCAGCGCGGACGCTCCTGGCACCCGGTGACGGTGACGTCGGGGCCCCCATGCCCCTCCTCTCACCGGCCTACTATTTCTATTTTGTTGGGTTGAAATCTCCTTGATCCAATTCTTCTCTCCTCTAAACATCTAAAGGTAAAGCAGCTGATCCAATTCACAATTGATTTTTTTTTCTCTTTTCCTCTGTTCAACAATTGATCTGTGTGTTATATCTAGGTGTTGCCATAACAAACCCCCACTATGGCTTCGGTCGACCAAAAAGTTGCCTTGAGTATGATCAGATCGCCCCCCAGGTCCTCAAAAACAACCAGGCTAACAAAATTCTTGCAGTTGTGATTGATGGCTGGGGTGTTGCAGGCCCCAACTCCCCACCCGAGGGAGATGCCATCGCCGCGGCCGAGACCCCATACATGTCTGGCTTCGCTGATCCCAACTCGAAGACCGCCCAGGGATATGCTGAACTGGATGCCTCCTCCCTTGCAGTTGGCCTGCCCGAGGGTCTGATGGGCAACAGTGAAGTCGGTCACCTGAACATTGGCGCTGGTCGTGTTGTCTGGCAGGACAGTGTTCGCATTGACCAGACCCTTAAGAAGGGCGAGATGGGCAAGGTTCCCAACGTCGCCAAGTCTTTCACTCGTGCAAAGGAAGGCAACGGACGTCTTCATCTTTTGGGTCTAGTCTCAGATGGCGGTGTTCACTCTAACATCACCCACCTGTTCGCCTTGCTTGATGTCGCCAAGGAGATGCAGATTCCCGAGGTTTACATTCACTTCTTTGCTGATGGACGTGATGTCGATCCTAAGAGTTCCGACAAGTTCATGCAGCAGGTGCTCCAGAAGACCCAAGAGATTGGTCTTGGTGCCATTGCCACCGTCGTTGGCCGCTACTATATCATGGACCGTGACAAGCGTTGGGAGCGTGTCGAGGTTGGCCTCAAGGGCCTGGTCACTGGCGAGGGCGAGGAGAGCTCGGACCCAGTCCAGACAATCAAGGAGCGCTATGAGAAGAAGGAGAACGATGAGTTTTTGAAGCCTATCATCGTTGGTGGCAAGGAGCGTCGTATTCAAGGTATGGTTTTCGACCCGAACAATGGGAATTTGTGGCAAGGCTAATTACAAAATAGATAACGATACCTGCTTCTTCTTCAACTACCGTTCTGATCGTGTTCGTGAAATCACTCAGCTGCTGGGCGACTACGACCGTTCTCCCCGTCCCGACTTCCCTTACCCCAAGAACATTTCTCTCACTACCATGACTCAGTACAAGACCGACTACACTTTCGACGTTGCTTTCCCCCCGCAACACATGGGTAACGTTCTGGCTGAATGGCTCGCCAAGAAGAACCTCCAGCAGTGCCACATTGCCGAGACTGAGAAGTACGCTCACGTCACTTTCTTCTTCAACGGTGGTATCGAGAAGGACTTCCCAGGCGAGGTGCGTGATATGATCCCTTCGCCCAAGGTCGCTACCTACGACCTTGACCCGAAAATGAGTGCCGCTGCTGTCGGTAACAAGATGGCTGAGCGCCTTGGCGAAAACAAGTTCGACTTCGTTATGAACAACTTCGCTCCTCCTGACATGGTTGGCCACACTGGCGTGTACGAGGCCGCTATTCAGGGTGTTGCTGCCACTGACAAGGCCATCGGCGAGATCTATGAGGCTTGCAAGAAGAACAACTACGTATTGTTCATCACCGCTGATCACGGGTGAGTTCTATTGATGGTATCATCCAGGATCTGCTAGCTAATAACAATCATAGAAACGCCGAGGAAATGCTCACTGAGAAACGCACCCCCAAGACCTCCCACACCCTCAACAAGGTTCCCTTCGTTATGGCCAATGCTCCTGAGAGCTGGAGCCTCAAGAAGGGCGGTGTCTTGGGTGATGTTGCGCCTACCGTCCTTGCTGCCATGGGTGTCGAGCAGCCCGAGGAGATGTCCGGCACCAACCTGTTGGTCAAGTCGTAGATAAATCTCATTACACATAAATGTTTGGTTATGAATCAACGAATAGAAATCTTGTCAATACATATACCATATTTCCTTTACTTTCAACTGAATTCGGGTCATGCCATCGACTTTGAGTAGGACATTTTGACATTGCATTAACAATCTAAGGGTATATCTGGGTTTTCCTTTTCTTGAAAGAAGGGTGATCAGGGTTTGGATATACTATACAAGGTCAAGTTGAGGCTTTACCTCGACGTCCGAACAGATATGTTGAACTTCATGGTAGTTTTGAAGGCTGTATAGTGCGGGGGCAGGCCACAGCCAGTTCGCTGATTACCAGCAGCAGCCTCATAGCTCGGGTGCTATTTTATGCACTTCCTAATAACATCTCCTTCATATTTTGAGGGGCCTTGGGATTTTCGAGATCAGGCGGAGGCCGAAGCTGCAGCTACTTGTTGCTGAGCTTGGCTTTGGAGTTGGATGAGCTGGGTGAGGGGATCAGAGTATGCACAATGGTGAGGGGCTAGACCAAGAGGAAATTTACCTGCGAGCGCATCTTCTCGCTCTTCTCTTGTGTAGAATCTATCTCTTCTTCAATCCGCTTGCTGTAGATAGTCAGTATTTCTTCTCGTTGTTTCTAATGCAGTGGAACTGACATCTCCTTCTCGATGAACTCCAACCGACCCTTGACAGCCATGGTAGCTTCCGTCTTCTCCTGTTTCAGCAACACGGGACCAACGAGTTTGTAGATCTTGGAATCATCGTCCAGTTGGGCGAACTCGGCCTGCACACCTTCGTTCTCCTGTTGCTGCGATTCAAGTTTCTGGCGGGCGTCAACCAGACCCTCGAGCTCTAGATGCGCGGGGAGGAAATAGTCAGCAGCTGCCATTGCTATCGAACTGTAAACATAAGAAGACGCACCGGTCTGCACTCCTTGGAACTCTTCGGAGAGTGCTTGAAGCTGTTTTTGGGCGTCCATGGTGAACTTGGGAGGTGAAGTGGGAGGAGGGAAAATCATCGATCCCGCCCGTAAACAACTTCCACACTCACTTTCCTCTCCAATTCTATCGAACCCTTAATCCTAGGGCTCGTTGTACTTCCTATTCTCCTCTACGCTAAGGCTTCTAAGTGCTTTCTCTATTTTCCTTCCACGACTCGCTGCCTATATCCCTCCACCCTTGGCGCATTGCCTAACCCTTGCCTCCCCTCCTCTCCCCGCTTTGTCAACATCTGCCTCCGCGGTCGACTTGTCACTGTTCCTACTCCAAGAACAAGATAGCCACAGCTACGCATCGCCCATTATGAGTAATACAGACTTTCTCGGGCGGGCAATCGATACCGTTAAGAAGGCAATTGAAAATGACAACGATGGCGAATACGAGAAGGCATATCAGATGTACTACTCCGCACTGGAGCTATTCATGCTGGCCTTGAAATGGGAGAAAAACCCGAAGTCAAAGGAGATGATCCGCGCAAAGGCTGGCGAATATATGGATCGCGCAGAGAAGCTGAAGAACCATCTGGCTGAGGATCGGAAAAAACCGAGTGCCGTGGGCGCAAATGGCAAGGTGGCGCAAGGCAGTGGGAAGGGAGGGTAGGTATCTTTTTGACAGAATTTCTTCGCTGGCCCCCGTTGTCTTCTGAACAACAGGGTGAGGTCCCAATTTCACCTGCGCTAACAGTATTGGATCGTACAGGAAAGAAGACGACGACAACGGTGAAGACGCGGAAGCAAAAAAGCTTCGATCTGCGCTTCAAGGAGCTATCCTGTCAGACAAGCCGAACGTTAAATGGGAGGATGTTGCTGGCCTGGAGAACGCAAAGGAGGCATTGAAAGAAGCGGTCATTCTTCCAATCAAGTTCCCCCATCTGTTCACTGGAAAGCGCCAACCCTGGAAGGGTATTCTGCTCTACGGACCCCCGGGCACAGGAAAGTCTTACCTTGCCAAAGCCGTCGCAACAGAGGCAAATAGCACATTCTTCAGTGTCAGCAGTAGTGACTTAGTCTCAAAATGGATGGGTGAGAGTGAAAGGTAAAGCAATATGTGAACTTCGGAATCATAGCAATACGTGACTAATTCGACATCTATAGACTCGTCAAACAGCTGTTCAATATGGCTCGTGAAAATAAGCCTGCAATCATTTTCATTGATGAGGTCGATGCACTGTGCGGTCCTCGTGGCGAAGGAGAGTCCGAGGCTTCACGACGTATCAAAACCGAATTGCTTGTACAGATGGACGGTGTCGGCAAAGACTCAAAGGGCGTTTTGATTCTTGGTGCAACCAATATTCCTTGGCAATTGGATGCAGCTATTCGACGACGATTCCAGCGAAGAGTACACATCAGTCTGCCTGACGTCAATGCACGGATGAAGATGTTTATGCTGGCTGTGGGCACGACACCGTGTCAAATGACCCAGACCGACTATCGCCAGCTGGCCGATCTAAGCGAGGGCTACTCCGGCAGCGATATTAGTATTGCCGTGCAGGATGCACTGATGCAGCCAATCCGCAAGATTCAGGGAGCAACTCATTATAAGAAGGTATGTACACTCGGTCATTATCATCGTTTCATCGACAGCAACTGACCCCGACTCCTTCTTGTTACAGGTGATTGTTGATGGCGCAGAAAAGCTCACCCCTTGCTCACCTGGAGATGCGGGTGCATCGGAAATGACCTGGCTCGAGGTTGATGCAGATAAGCTTCTGGAGCCGCCTCTCGTTCTCAAAGATTTCATCAAAGCAGTGAATAACTCTCGACCAACCGTCAGCGGAGAGGATCTCACGAGGAACGCCGAGTGGACTAAAGAATTCGGTAGCGAGGGTGCCTGATTGGTGTCGCGAATCGACCGATGTTCTCACTGTCGTCTCATCAATGCGAATCTTCTTACGTTTTCACTTGATCGACACCATAGAATCCTTGCTTTTGTTGGCTCGCTCGTCTAGAGAGGACGAAAAGCTAAATATCTCATGCCCCTGCCTATGTATAGGTTTCAATTTTTCCCCATACGCTTTATCTGTGTCCATGTCAATGCTTGTTTCGTTTTGGATCCCTATGGTTCCTGGTGGTTTGTCTCTGAAGAGTTGGGTGTTTTAGAAGCGTTGTTGATTATCTTTTCGTCTATTCATATTTTTTTGGCAATGGCGAGGGCGTTGATTGAGCAATTATCTCATTCGTGTCTATTCATGTCTCAGCATAGGAACAGAGCGCCCAATGACATACATATTGCTTGGCCGCTCTCTTTTGCCCGCTACTTGTAGGTATGCGCCAATCAATGCATACTTTGAGAACTGACAAGCGCTACAAGCGCTACGTGAAAGAATGAAAAGTCTTGAATCATCAAATTCCTCGTTGAGGATGACTATGCAAACATAATCAAACGCTGGCATAAAACCAGCCCTACCTAAAACGCCACCTTGAGTAAAGAATGGAACGAGACACAGCAAAGACAGGACAACAAGTCGGAAACGATAAAACAAACCCAGTATACTTGCAAGACATGTCGGGGGGAATCTCTCATGACAGAAGGTTGACGCTGGAAGAACAGGAGACACAAAATCACAACGAATATGACATAACACAGAAGGAAGCCCGGGCGGGCCCTGGAACGCAAGCTACTACTGACCAAGCAAGCTCTTGTTGGAGCTTTCACGGCGCTTGAGCATTTCGTTCTTAGCACGCTTCAAGCCCTCACCCAATTTCTTGGTCTTCTTCCATTCGCTACTCATCCTTTGCATGCGAACAGCCGCCCTCACTAGGGATATGGCGGATCTTAATTTGTGCCGGGGAGTGCGGACAGGAGCTCGGTCACGAGCCTTAACTCCCATGTCGGAAATCATGCGGAGATCGGCATCGTTGCTGTTGATGAATCAGTTAGTTGATTACAATTGATAGAAGATATGGTTACGCACCATGCAACTCGGACGCGTTCGCCCAGTTCCATCAAGCCCTTGCTCCAGGCAAGATCGCGACGGAATTTCTCCTCGCGCTGCAGACGAGCACGAAGCCATATGATTTCCTTGCCCAGGCCTCGGATTTCCTTTTCGTGTTTAGTCTTGTTGGTTGATTTGAGAAGAGAGATCTTCTCTAGGATTTCATCATGACGTTTTTGTAATACATCGACGTTCTTGTTTGCCGTCTCGGCCTCACGCTTGTAGGCATCTCGTTCTTCACGAATCCGACGGACATGTGTCTTCAATTCGTTCAGGCGTCCTTCTCGTTCAGACAGCTTCAGAGCTAATGACTCAGCCTCGAGAGTAGACGATCGAAGAAGCTCATGGAAATCCTTTTGGTCTTCCTCTTTCATCGCGGCACGTTCCAGCTCGCGGTTCTTAGTGTTCGCCTTCTGGAGAGATCGGTGTGCTTCAGCCACTTGCTTCCTTAGAGTGCGGAGCTCTTCATAAAGCTTGTTGGACGGTGAACTCCGGGGGGAGTGTGACTCGAACTTTTTCATCATGGCATCATGAAGATCCTTTTCCAATTCTTCCACTCGTACTTTGTAACTTTGGGCAGAAGACTTCTGCTGAGATTCACGCTGAAGAAGAATCTTTTCGCGTTTTCTAGCCTCCTCTAAGCTGTGTCGGAGTAAAGAGAGGTCGCCATGTGCACCCGACTGTTCAGTATCCATTGCGGGCTGCTGCTCGAGAAGCGCTTCCAGTTCTTGGACACGACGCTCCAGACGTTGAACCTTTGTCTTGGCTGAGGTGAGCTCTCGGTCTCGGTTACCCGAGCCCGCAAGCAACTTATCTTGAAGATGATCTATTTCAGCTGAAAGGCGACCCTCCTCTGCTGCAAATCGTTCGCTTTCCGAAACAAGCTGGTCCTCAAGGGTCGACTTAGCTTCGCGAAGGACTTTCATTTCGTTCTCAAGTCGTGTTGCTGTCTTGCGAAGTTCGAGTTTGTCGCGGTCAACTCGGCTGGTATCATCTGCGTTCTGTACTCGCTCAAGTTGAGCTTGGAGCTCGTCGCGCTCAGCTTCAATTTCCTGGATCGAAGACTGCAAGTCAAAGATCTCGACGTGAGCGTTCGCAAGCTGATCACGGAGCTTTTGTCTCTCGGCAATGGATTTTTCCAGGTTTTTGTCCAAGTCAGATGTTCCAGTTTGTCGACTCTTGGCAATTTCTTGCTCGTCTGCCAGGCTTGATTGTAGAACAATCACCTCATCTTCAAGCGCTCGCACTTTGTCTGCAAGCGTTTGTTCTTCACGTCGAGATACTCGAGCATCCTGCTTCGCTGCAAGAAGCTCGTCTCGTTTTTCATCCAGTTCGCGTCTTGTCTTATCAAGATCATCTTTAAGGTCTTGAATCTGACGATTAAGCATGGATTTTTCTTGCAGATGGCGCTTTTTCTCGGCTTCAATCGCCTCTTGCAGCCTGGATTCCTTTCCAGAGTAAGTCTGGCCAGCTTCCTGGAGCGTGTCGATGGTGCGCTTCAAGTCTGCCGCTTGCCCTTCGGCCCATGCTTTCTCTGACTGGAGCGTCCGCTTGCTGCTCTCCCACCGGCTTTGGTCAACTGCAAATCGACCCTCCTTCTCTTCAATCTCGTGGTGCAGGTTTTCAATCTCCTCTTGTAGTCGCTCAACCTCCGCCTTGTGCTGCCAGCGGAGATTGTGCCCTTCGTCCTGGGCGCGAGTCGTGGCGTCTTGAACTGCCTTCTGAAGTTCGCGGATTCTGGATTGTGCTCGGTCGAGTTCGGTTTGTAGCCCGCCAGATTCATCGGTTAATGCACGGTGACGTGTTTGAAGAAGTTCTTTTTCGTCTGTTCTTTGCTGCAATTCATCTAATGCCTCCTGTAGTTGGGCAGAAGTCAATTTTAGCTCTTGCTTGGCGTGGTCCCGATCGCGTTTCGCTGCATCAAGGTCTTCAACCAGGTTCTGGGCGTTATTTTCCAGCCCGTTCTGGATGGTCTGATAACGCTCCTCTAGGCGAGTTGCATGGTTCGATTTGCTCTCAACTTCCGCCTTGAGAGCATTATTCTCTTGTTGCAGGTCGCGTATATCATCCTCGAGCTTTTGGGTCCGCTCCTCCATTTGGCGGCTGAGTCCTTTGCTAGTAAAGGATTTGTTCGAAATTTCATCCTGCAACTCTCTTAAATCTTCCTCGATGCGGTCTTTCGCTTCAATGGCTTGCCTCGCGGCTTCATCCGATTCTCTAGTGTCAGACTTAGCCTGGGCAAGGCTATCCTGGAGGTCTTGCATCTGCTCCCTGGCGCGGTCCAGCTCGATCTGGAGTTCTGAAGCAGCTCCATTGTCCTCGGCATTGCGTCTCAGATCCTCGAGCTCTTCTTCGCGTTCCTCGAGCAGCCGATCTTTCTCTCTTGAGCTTGCTTCCAAATCTTCGATGTCATCGCGAAGTTTGTCAGTCTCTTGCGACTGGGTGTCTTTAAAGTGCCTCAACTCGTCGCGCGCTTCTCGGAGTTGCTGGTCACGCGATTCAAGCTCTTCGCGCATCATATCCATCTCACGCTGGACTGTTTGGTCCGCTTTCTCCCTCCATGCTTTCTCTTTTAATTCCACCAACTGGAGCTGGTAGTCTTCAGCATCCTTCTCCGCCTGCTGAAGGCTCTTTCGGTATCGAGAAATATCACGTTGCAGTGTTAATCGCGAGACCTTGAGCTCTCTGTTCTCTCTGAGAGCTTCGTTATTGTATTCGGGGCCGGCTTTTTGCAACTGTTCCTCCATAAAATGAATCCGTAGCTTCAGAGCAAAATTGGTTTTGCTCAACTGATCGAGAGCCTATGGAAGAGTCTGTGTTAGTCTAATATAAAACAGACTTGTAGGAGATTGTGTGATCATACCACTGCTTGCTCCTTGAGCGACAAATTATTTCGCCCGTCGCCCAGGACGCCTCCGTCGCGTCCTGAAACTCCAGCCAGTGGTGTACTTTGCGCACTACTGCTCGCTGCTTGTGGGACTGGCGTCGCCTCTTCCATCGTCCGATCTTCCTCGTATATGTCAGACATATCCATTGCAGGCAAGCCTGGCGTGTGGCTGTTGCTGCGATAGTTCTCTCGCTGATATCCGGGGGTTTTCGGTCCATCTCTTTCGCGCGTTGTAGACATATTCTTCAAGAAATTGTGTTTTGTAGCACTCTTCATCAACGGGGTAAACTCCCCTTTCCCCGGGGCTGCTGCTGGGAGATGTCGCAACGCGCTTCTCGCTGGCTTAGAAGCGGCACCAGCTCGTGGAGTTACGCGCTTCTCGAAACCTTTGATCACGTCATTATCCTTGGATGGCGTTTGAAATGAATTTTCGAGAGAATCAAGCGCAGAAAGGTGGTGTCGCCCCGCGCTGCGAAAGCCGGTTGTGAGATAAGTCGCGTTGCCGTCGAATTCGGTGCGCGGCGTGTCAATGTAAGGGAAGGCCATGTTTGAACAAGGTTATGGTGACGTGCTGGAACCATTCAGCACGCGACCATTACCATCAATTAGAGTGAAGAACGAATTTACAGACAAGAAGTTCACGCTGGACGATCACAGACGTGTTTTGGGCGAGTTATCCCGGCCGCCTTGGGTTTAGCGTCGGAGACTCTGTTGATTTCTAGCCTACTTTGGTTTAGCGTGTAGATCACGGGATCTCAGAGTCGCCGCCTTTTTTTCCTATCAGAAGAATGCATGAGGTCATGGTCTTTGAGGAAGTTCTACAAGATCCAACCATGACTTCAGAAGAGGATCTCGCATGGTTCCAATCAACCTTCCGCCCTATACCCAAACCAGAGCTCCCCGATGATGCTGTCGACTATTCGATTTATCACATCCCCTCCTCCCCCACCCCCACCGTTATCGATGAAGCTGCCGAGACCCGAGCACGATTGCTTGAAGTACAGCGCACAGCTGCAGAGTTGACCAAAGATTTGCTCAAGGATTATATTTGGCAGCGCGAGGCCTTCCGATTGGAAATTACAAAAGAAGATGGTATGTGATACCCTTCGCTAATGAAATATATATATATCCCTCTTCGGACTATGTCTAATCGTTGCGGGGTTTCAGGTATCACTTTGCTACATGGTCGCACCAACTACGGCGACTCTATCGAAGACGAATGGGTCATTGTTTACTTTTTGCGCGAATTGACCAAGCGTCACAAAGATATATGGGTCAAAGTGGTTGACAGCGATGGCGAGTTTCTTCTCATTGAAGCTGCAGGAACCCTTCCCGCATGGATCGAACCGGACGTGGCAGATAACAGAGTTAGTGGCTACCACACGTTTTCCTATGTTGATCGATTGATTGGTAGTGTTTACTAACAAGGAATCTCAATCTTGTTAGGTGTGGATTCACCAAGGAGAGCTTCGGATTATCAAGCCCAAGAAGGAGACGAAGAAGCATGTCACCGAGAAACTCTCACTTTTAGAGGCACGGAAAATACTCCGGGATGAACCTGGTCGACTACTTCGCTCCACAATAATTCAAGAAGAGGCATTCTATCGTTTGCGCAATTATCCCCAACAGATTCGCGAAAATCTTCACACTGCCGTCCTCACAATTCCCCGCAAAGCAGCATTCCTCCTACATCAAAAGCCAGCCTATGTCTCGCCTGCGGTCGAAGCGTTCTATGTCCGTGATCCGATTGCCCTGCGGCCGCTACGAGCGAGAGATGCCTCCAACCTTGTATTCAAGCCAGATGACTTGGTCGATGTCAGTGTTCGGTTCACCCGTGTTGGATATGCACAGCTCAAAAGCCAGGAGTTCCCTGTGCCAAGTACCTGGGCGGGAAAGTTGCCCTCGACAGACGACCGAAAAGCATATGATCGTGCGGAAGCGGGAATGAAACTCTCATGTGGGTTGGAGATGCTCCTCTTCGATCCTCAAAACCAAGACAAGGCTGCAGTCCGGGAAATGAAGCTTCTACTTGAAGACTTGGACACAGGAGATGAAACACTGCCCACGGATCAAGAGATCCAGGAGAAGTGGGACAAGCGGGAAGATGATGAGAAATGGCTGGATATCAACTATGAAGACCTAGAGTCAGAGCTCAAAGGAAGAAGCCAAGGAAAGGGAGCTGATACCGGCAACTTCGGTGACTCTGGGGCTCAGGAAAATCTTCAACGAATTGTAGCTCGCTTCGAAGAATTCCTGAATGACAACTCGGCGGGCTTCGAGGGCGCCGACTTTATCGATGACTTCGAGTCGGACTCTGACGTCGACGATGATGACGAAGAAGATATTGACAGTGAAGGCGAGGATAAGGACGCGTCATTCGATGAAGAAGAGTTTTCTAGAATGATGAAGGAGATGATGGGTATGCCCTCCTCATCGGATTCTATCCGCAAACGGGTGGAAGAACTAGACTCAGACGGGGAAGACGATACGGAGCAGATCAAGGAGCTTTCCCGACGGATGGAGGCAGAGTTGCGAGGGACAGGCGTGCTTGATATCAACCAACGCCAACAGAAGTTGCCTTCAGGTAAGGCAAGCACCTCCAAGGGAAAGGCTGCCGATATCTCCGACGAATTTGATGAAGACGACAACATCAACATCAACCTAGCTAAGAACCTACTCGAAAGTCTTCAGGGCCAAGCTGGTGTCTCTGGTCCAGCAGGGAATATGTTGTCAATGATGAATATGCGCATGCCCAAGAGTGATCGTTCTTGAAAATGACAGCATATGCTCTCAGTATGGGTTGAGCAAACGTTCTACATATCTGGCCAAGAACAGATTATTGAATCCCCCGCCGGGTTCAAGCCAGCCTTGGCCGGTCGGTCAATTTACTCCATTCACCCCCAAGGGTGTTTATAGCCTAATTGACGATCAATATGGCGTTGCCATATTTGCCCACAGGCTGGGGTTCATGGGGATGACAATGCAGCAAAATCACGTGGCATGTTTCTTTCATGATCTTCATGAAAGATAGCTCCATACCCTGGCATCCCATCCTTGTGTCTAGGGTGAATGATTGAGCCCACTATGGCGAATTGAGGAGGCTGGTTGGTTCTACCTAGATACCTCTTTCGATACCTAGGTATCCCCCATATAAGATGTCCATCTGAAGATTGTGGAAATCAATCTAGTATTAGTACGAGGTACAACCTATACAGATAGACAGTCAACTTTTTCGGTCGAATCTGACCAATTCGAAAACCGTGGATACGCGTCCTTTGTATGTCAGCATCTATAAAAACATTCCAAGGTTAGTCTGCTCGACCCTTACCGGGTGAGTAGTAAGGCAGTTGCTCGGTACATACCTAATGTTGTACTCCGTACGGAGTCGTCCGGTACCCCGTCCACGAGGAGATGGATTGTAACATCCACGTTTACCTGAAACAATCAATACAATGATCAGCAAGATCACCCCAGCGACGTCTCGCTTAGCCGGATAGTGGCAAACCCCCCAGGAGCCATATCCCGATCAATCCAGCGATGTGTGCCCGATGCCCCCAACCTACCATACCAATATTACATCTTGTACTCCGTACTCCGTACCCCATACGAAGTATTCTGTACAGATCTCGTGACCCTCAATTGCCACAGTGAAGGCTAAGCCGACACGCAATGCAACCCAATTATAGCCATTGCCACACGAGGTACCGTAGTTACAAACTGCAAGATCAAGTTCCAGATCAGCAATCTACGGTCCCTTCGATCCAAGCGCATCCCACGTGGCTAGATCAAGTCTCTCGAGCCAAGCGTTTAGCTTACCGATGATTACAACGTACAACATAAGGATGTCTCAGCCTGTCTCCAGTGCTCCACTGTGGCATTAGAACTAGGCAAATTAATTACATTATCCGTCGAAGCCACTAGTTCAATGTAAGCCACCTGCCCAAAACAATCACAGATGTCATTCTGCTAGTGGGTATAGCGAAAGTCAATTATATACTTGTGAAGAGCGGAAGACGGAGGATAGTTAGGGAGACCGAGCGGTGGATATATTGCGGGTAATTCGACAGGACCACTTTATAGTGGAATAGAGTGCAGCATCCAAAAGGCGAGTGCTGTTGGAAATTCGAAAGCCATGAATGGACCGCTTTGAATGGAAACCCCATCGAGATACCTAGGTACCTCAAGTTATCGTCAGCTTATTTGGTGGGAAAAAAATGGATCGGGATCCGCTGTCCAGGCTCTGTACTCCGTACGGTGACTGGATTCGCCGGTCGCTCTAACTCTTTTTTTGTTTTGGTTTTTATTTCGATTCTCTTTTGGTTAAAATCCCTCACCATAATTAATATGGAAGGGAAAGGATTGGAAATCAATATCGGCATACAACTAGGATCCGGTGTATATAGTGTGAAGGATGAAACCGAGCCGGTTATAATACAATGCCCAATGTAGCCGACGGGACTTAATGGCAACCCTAGGAGCTAGTGTAGTATAGGTAGACTGGTGGAAGAACAATCTCCCCCGTAGTTGTCAGATGAAATCCACTATCGTTTACTCTGGAAATTGCCTGAATCTAGGTTCTAGCAATGCCGGAGCAATGCCGGGGGAAATTGTGTTTCAGTGGGAAGAAACCTGTGAGTATCCTGGTCCGGAGAAGGATCGGAGTTGGAGCTTCCGTTTGTTGATTAGGCGGGACGGATGAAAGGACCCATGAAGAGAGGATCCCGAAGACATGGAGATTTGTGGACCAGTGAACAGTTGAGTAGCGCATATGTATAAGGCCATCTAACATCAATCATCCAGCCTTCGAGGTTAACGGCCGAAGGGATGATGTCCTCGATATGTATGATCGCACGACTCAAGCCCCCTCAAGCCCCCCGAGCCTTGCCGGTAATTGCTCAAACCTAAGATCCTTGTCAACATGCTAGAAACGCTAACGCCCACTTTCCCAACTGCTGGGTGTCCCACTCCGGGAACGATGAGCGTCAGATCGTCTGGAACTTCGAGAACTCAACGCGGACTCACCCCCGCCTACAATATGTAGGAAATGGAATACACGGAGCACTGCGTACACATCCAATATGATGACGTCCAACTGTAGTCAACCTCGTATCAATGTACTTGGCAGCAAATCGGAGGACAAGGAATTCCGCTCACACGGAGTTATCTCCAAATTACTCCCCGAAGAAACCCGGACTGTTTGCAATGGAAACGGCTACTGATCTGACACATGCTGGATTTTTTTGAGTGACCTGAAAGAGAGAACAAAAAGCAAAAAAACGCTCGCGACTGAATGTGGGAAGAGTCAGCGGTGAACCCTTGCTATATTCGAGAGTAGTCCAGCTGATAGATCAGAATCCCGAGATAGAACTCCGACAACTCCAGAGTTCAGAAATACCGAAACATCACGATCATTATGATCCCAATGGAAATGGAGCCCCTGTTTGCAGACTCCACTTACACGCAACGGTCCAAGGACGAGAACGGGACGCTAGGCAGAGGGCGGAAAAGGTGGGAATTATGGGAATTATGGTCGGGCCGATTCTAGAATGACTGTCACATGCAGCATTCCAGACCAAAGGGAATGTGATCGGAGAGGTATCCGGCAGGGTGTAACTTGAGTAGTCAGGACAGAAGTACGAAACCGGGAGAGAGAGAGAGAGAGGGAGAGAGAGAGGGGGAAAAAAAGAAAGAAAGAAAGAGAGATCTGAAGAGCTGCAAGTGTTGACATCTGCTGTAAGTGATGAGACGAGTAATCTGTAAGAAACAGAATCAAACACACCTCGTCCAGGCCATTGAGCGAAAAGAGAAAAAGTGGGACAGTTGAGAGTGGAGAAGGGTTCTTTTCTTCCATCGGCCTTCCATTTGAAGGAAGTTACCCTGTCGGTAGGTCACTCCGGCCTTCGACCGAAAATCCCCATCTTCAGCCCCTTCGATTCTGCTTGAGGAGACTCCACTACTCTCTTCTTTATTATCTACCTCTTCTCCCCTTGCCCTTTTCTTCTTTTACCTGAATCTTATCTTGTCCCCGGGAACCTGGTCACTGTGTGGGCCCGCATACCAGACTTTCGTCATTATCCAGTCACAGTATGCCTTGCGACAATGAAGTGAAGATGCTGGTTACTGCTTGATCAGCTCCACCATGGATTTCATTGTGAGTGAGCATCGAAGAAAAGGGAGGATCGAGCTGACCTATTTCAGCTTTCTTTGACGCATTTCTGCGAGGTGCATGGTCCCACCTCGATTATCTGTTCACAGGTGCTACCTTTCTCATGTCCGCAATGCCACCCCGACTCGGATCCCTCTCCACAGGGCACCCCTGCTTCCCATGAGTCTCGATTTGAGCACGAGCCTCGATCCCACAAAACTGCCGAAGCCAAGTCGCCCAGAATAGAAGATCACCCGTACTTCCTCAAGGGACATCTGGCCTCACCCGACGAGAAAGCCAACCGAGGTGGTGCAAATGGCGACACATGCGCCAGTTGTAGTCTGTCTCTGCCGGAAAATGTGAGCAAGCAGTTACCTCCGGGCGCGCCTGGGAGTCGCGACGCCAAAGGAAACTCCACCAGCCCTGTGCTCCGCTCACGCGAGCTCGTTTACTCGTGCGGCAGCAATCATTCGGACATCGACGATGAGACGGATTACCATACCCATGCCTCTCCTCCCGACTCTCTTCACTCGGCCTCAGTGGCCTCCGATTCCTCGTGTCACACACATATTCATACCTATCTCTCTCAACGCGGGCCACCGAACCCCGCCGACTACGCACTCCTCCGACGCTCCTCTATTCGCACTCTGAGTTGTGAGCTTTTGCCTCGTGGTCTTTCTTCCGGTCCAATCTGTTTCGGAGACGGTGTCGCCGGGTACACGATCGCATACATTTTCCGCCTCCCCGACCCCATGGCCCGCGGCAAACGACGCAGTTACGCACTAGTCGCACTAGCCGGACGAGATGCCGGAAGAGCATTCCGTGCATGTCCAATCATCTGGCGCGCATTTGGTCGCATCGCCACCAGCATTGTCAACGCTGCGGAGCGCTTCCAGGAAGATGAAAAGACCCGCGATGAGCAGAAAAATCCCGGGAGACAACCCGGTCGTCAGTATCCTCCCGTTTCGTCCTTCCTCACCGGCCGTGGTATGGACCCGGCCGGCCGACGTGCAGCTGGCCAAATTCGTGCCCGTAACTTGGCCGAAATCGTCGGCAACGAATACATCTTTACCGAATTACATGCCCATTTCGTCGCTCTCCTGCAGCAGCTGGGCTCAATGTTTGGCGGAATTCCTCTCAATGAGGACCGCTTTGTCTGCAGCACTGTGGGTGACGAAGAAACTGCTCCCTCCCAGCCAGTTCTCGTTTCCAAGGCCAAACAGCCACAGGAGGGACAGAAATATGATGGCAATGACATTGACATGTCAACCCTCGAAATCTCTACGGGACCCAAGGCGATTCCTATTGCGCCTCGTCGGCCCGTCATGGCATGAAGTCTTCTTCCATTTGCATGAACCTCTTATTGAGATACCCGCCTGCTTTGTTTATTTTGTTTCCAGGCACTTCACACCTCGTTCTCTTTACTTTCTTATTTTGTGTTTCTATTCAGCTTGACAAGGTGTTCGACCGATCTCGTCATTGCTCACCTTGCATACTGATTCGGCTTTTTCTTGTCTTTTCTACCGGTATGGGCATGGGCATAGACTATGGCGTCTAACAAACACGGAACGGAGTTTTTGTTTCACAGCCCTGGTTTCAGTTTTGCTTTCTCGATATGTCCCCTTTCCCTTTCTCTTGGGCAACTCGTTCGATCTTCAAGGAGTTTCAGCGATTCAAGCACGTCTGTTTAGCAGGTTCCATTTTTGGGACTAGCGCTAGGTTATGATTGAGATGTTACGATCGCATGAGGCATTCAAGAGATTGTTATGTATTCTATGTATTATTTGAACACGGATCAAGGCATTAGCCACTTTCTCGGAAAAGTCTCTCTTGTGCTATATCTAGGTAGTTTGTAATCCGATGTCAAGTATTGGGGTATACTTGTCGAACGCCCAATTTTTTTTATAGTCGGATCATTATCGGACCGGATTAACCCACTCCGACCGCAGGCCACAATCGAAAATCCCACCAAAAAGAACATCCCGCAGAGAAAGACCCGCATCACCTCCCACCTTCCTCCAGCAATATCAAAATGGTCGCCTTCGACAAGTGTGAAACCCGGCCGGCCCATATTGAGGCCATCCTCAATGGCCTCGACCGCTACAACCCCGAGACTACCACTGTGTTCCAGGACTATGTTGCCCAGCAGTGTGAGGACCGGACATTTGACTGCTATGCCAACCTGGCCCTCCTGAAGCTGTGAGTTCCTTTGTTTTTTTGAAAATATATCGCATTGCGAACGTCATATTTGAGAAGCTTTTCTATGATGAGTATCTTTCTAAGCGTTTCCTATTACCTGACATCCCATAATATACTTGGGAATGTTGAGAAACCCTGTGAAGATACTGAACGGAAAGAACCAATGCCATTGCTCCAAATGGACAGCATTGTATATATCCAGAATTGCACTCAAAACGTCTGGGATTCTCGAATTGACGCTAACAATAAGCCGCTTCGAAAAAAATACAGCTTCCAGTTCAACCCTCATCTCCTCCAACCCGACACCGTGACCAACATCCTCGTCAAGGCCCTGACTGTGTTCCCCTCACCCGCCTTCTCCCTCTGCCTCGCTTTGCTCCCTCCCAACACTCAGCCCTTCCCCGCCACCAGCGAAGCCCAAGCCGCCTCGCAGACCTCCGACTTCGTTGAGTCCGTCCAGAAGCTCGCCCGCCTGTCCACCCTCCTCGAGTCCGCCCAGTACGCCCAGTTCTGGGCCACCCTGAACTCCGACGACCTGTACGCCGATTTGACCGCCGACGTTGCTGGTTTCGAGGAGCTTGTCCGCATCCGCATTGCCGTCGAGGTCGGCAAGACCTTCCGCTCTATCACCGCCGAGAACCTCGAGTCCTGGCTCGACGTCCGCAGCCGCGAAGCGCTCGACAAGTTCGTCGTTGATGTCTGCGGCTGGAAGGTCGATGGCGCCGTCATCCGCGTGCCCACCAACAAGGAGAACGAGGCCCGCTCCGAGGTCAAGAGCGAGCACGTCGGCATCGAGCAGTTCGGTCGCGTCATCCGCCGTGGCTTTGAGCTCCCCGCATAAGCGATTACAGTGGAAGTCTTTTATTTCTTCATTGTTTTCGTGTCGATCGAATGTTTCACTTCTTCTTTCCTCTCGTATTCCAAAAGTGTGTGCGAGGGGGTCAAAAAAAGACTTGGTTGATTCCCATCTATGGCATGAGTTCATGAATCCACCCCCGATCAAGTGACGAACCGACGATAGATTTCGCATGGAGGAGGGGCTCGGAGACGAGTCGGGACCTGGCGCATGTGGCGTTTCTTTTTTCTTCCGATTTTCTTTTTTTCCAATTTCTCTTGTCTGTATTGGATTCTTTTTTTTGTAACTTCTCCGAGCAATACCTGTTCCGGATGATATGAGGAAGAGAGGGAGATGTCATGTCCATACCATAACATAACTTCAGTCGTGCCTCTATGTAGGTCCGACTTTGCTGCCAATATAAAAAATCAGAAAGAGCCAGGTGCGCAGTACTAGTTATCGACATGGGTATTCACAGCAGAAATGCCGTTATGAACGTGCTCGGATAGGAAGTCCATAGGTTTCACTATGCGCTCTCGAAATACCGGGCAAGCTTGCGATAGACAAACAATCATCTCTCACCCAATTCCTAGCATTGTGAGCTAGGGGGAACAAGTTCAACATGAGGTAGCCTCAAATGAAAATTCAACTCGCGCTTTATCTCGTGTCCCGGCAAGTTGACAAGTGACCAAGATAGTTATTGTAGGACCAGGAGCAACTACCACGACGAACCCGCTTGTTGTAAGAACATGACTGGACAGGACCGCATCGCACAAGGCAACTCCAAGGTCTCTTCATTGCTGTATATGCCATATCTACAAAACCTCCAGCGTAGGGTGCATAGAGCATAGTATGGAGTCATCAAATTATTGCCTCTGAGTCCGGGTACGGTAGGGGACGTGACGCTCAAGGTTCCGGGGCTGTAGTTCCTTGCTAAGGTTCCAGTCTTCATAGTATTTATCGCTCGCTGAAATAAGATATAGCGAGGCCATTTGGATCCATATCCTCTACTGCTTAATTTTTTTTTTAGGATTGGACATAGGGTTTGACTGATATAGTGCAACTCATGCATATCGGCAGGGGACAACTCCAACCATTTGATATCACAATCTCGTATGTCTAAACTAGGCATCTGTCTTGGATAACACATCGATAACATGATGCCGTTGTACTCCGTAGTGTTGATTTGAATGGCTTTGGGTGGTATCTAGAAGCTCTGAAGTATACTTTGAATGGACGTCTCAAGTCTGACATTATAACCAAGCCATCATGGGCAATACCGTATGATATACTCCGTATAAAGAGCAGTAGTCTAGGCTATTGGTTATATTGATCTTAAGGCACAAAGAGGCCTTAAACGCTTTACTGGCTCATGTCCAGCACTGCCCTACCATTGTGGATATTCCTACAGGATTCCCCAGGTTTGCCCATATCAATATACGTATTAGTCTGGGTAGGTGGGTGATGGACTACATTGCATTGTCAAGAGTAAACTGTATCAGAGGCTGGATTTAATGTTCTCTTGTAAATATCTGTCCGGTTTCCCTTTTGCCTTGGATTGTAAAGGACAATGAATATATATATATATCCAGAAATAACGTCCATGAAAAGCAACATTTTTCAGCCAACCATTAGCAGTGAACTCAACAAACAGATTATTATTCTCTTTGCTAGAACATAGACATTATAAATGGTAACTCATGTGCAACGAGGATCGGGCATCAGAACTGGAATTCGGACATATCATGGATGGTTACATAGGCAAGCAGTAGATTTTGGGATATCGAGAGTAACAGGATGAGAGGCCTTCTCATGAGATTTCCTCATTGAAAAGATAAGACATCGTTAGAAATTTTATAGTTCCAGACATTGAGCGGTGTCATTTCATTTGGTTCATTCTTGTCTTGGACTTTCTCAAATTGCCGGAGATTGAAATCTCGTCTTGGAGAATGTTCCTATAGACACTCATTATAAACACTTCCATCCGTTTACTGGAAGTTTGCATGATTATTTGATCCAGATTGAACAGTAGAGGAATGTACCGTATCGAGTTTCTTTCACCATTTTACGAGG
The DNA here is from genome assembly GCA_027569675.1 of Penicillium crystallinum. Taxonomy (NCBI): domain Eukaryota; kingdom Fungi; phylum Ascomycota; class Eurotiomycetes; order Eurotiales; family Aspergillaceae; genus Penicillium; species Penicillium crystallinum. The sequence continues at coordinate 146,888 of JAPDKR010000049.1, forward strand.
ATGCTTAGAATCTACCTACTATGTACCTAGTTTGTTTGACCAAAATTGAATATACTAGATATAAGATGGGATCATATTAGAATCCATCCTGCACAGTTTCGATGAGGGATGCAATCTGAGTAAAGATATGTCCCTTAGCTTCGAAGGTCTTATTGTCTCTTCTGATAATTGGCTGAAGTAGAGTGAGGACTTGGGTTTGGACAAGGATCAACTCTTTGATATCTTTCACTCGGACACGAAGAGTCACTCCAGGGCTGTGCCTGCTGCTTAGCACAAAGTGTCAAGGTAACAGCGTCGATGTTTCCATTCTGATAAGCAACGAAAGAGGAATGCCAACCTAGTTGTTTTGCAAAAAAGACATCCTACCAGATAGAAAAAAAAAGAGCCCTGATGGAAAGAACTTCGTGAACACGTGCGAAACAACATTGATAATTGAGAGAAACTTGATAGATTCAATGTGAAGTCTTATAAACTTATAAACAGAGAAACCTTTGAAATAATCTGTATCGAAACTACCAAAACAAAACTGTAAAGATACATTCGAATTCCCGCAATTCGTTTTGAAGCAAAAAACATAACCCAACGCCATGACCAAAGGAACGCATCTAGGCCTTTTGCTTCTTCTTGGAGGGCTCGGCATCCGTGTCGTGCTTGCGCTTCTTCTTCTTCTCAGACTCGCCCTCACCACCCACGGACTTTCTCTTCTCCTTCTTCTCCTTCTTCTCTTTCTTCTCCTTCTTTTCTTTCTTCTCCTTCTTCTCCTTCTTGGCCTCAGCGACATCAGCATCCTCCATCTCCTCGTCGCTCTGGTCAGCATCGACATCAAGGTCAGCCAGCACGGCATCCATGGCGTTTTTCTACATAAATTAGTATTCAGTCAATTCGAAATCACATCAGAGGAAAACATACCATGGCAACCTCGTTCTTGGTAGGAGCAGCACCGGAAGCATAGAACTCCAAGCGCTCCTCAACCTGGCTCTTAAGAGCCTCACCGAACTTGGTGTTAGGCTCCTCAGAGAAGTTATCAATGCGGGAAGCAATAGAACACTTGTTGGCGAGGAAGCGGGAGATTCTGCCCTTGTTCTTGGGGCCAGCCCGGCCAATGAAGGAAGAGTGGTACAGCAGACCGTACTTAGGAGTGTTTCCCTTGGTCTTCAGGGCACGGAAAAGAGCCTTCTCGGCACCAAGGATCTGAACGGTGGAGGCGGGGTACTTGGAAAGGTTGGTCAAGCTACCGGCGTGGGAGATCAGACGAGCGCCGACGATTTCACCAATGAGGGCTGCGAGGTTAGGCGCAACAACGCTCATCTTGGAGACAAGGTAAGCGTAGAGAGACTTGCGGTACTTGGCGAGCTTGACAACGCGCTCAGCGAAAGAGACGACATTCTCCATATCAGACTCAGAGATCTCTTGACCCATACTGGTCTTGGCGGCATCAATGATGCTCTGAGCAACAGCCTCATCATCCTCAACAAGAGCGGCAACATCGTGCAGACTCTCGTTGGTCAGGTTCTGCTTGTCCTTGATCAAAAGAGCGAGCTCGGCGTAACGCTGGTTGTCGGAGACAATCTTGACGAGCTCGGGGAAGTGCCAGGAGTACCATTCGCGGACTCTCATGGAGAAAGTGTTGATGGCCTTGTCGAGCTGATCCAGGATGGCGATGGCCTGGATAATGTGGTTGTCGTCACGCTGGACGGAGAACTTAACCTTAGCACGAGAGTAAGCGTGACCAAGACCAAGCTGGGCAGTGTCCATATCGCCATCGCGCAACTGCTTAAGAAGCTTGCCAGCGTGGAGACGAATACCACGGAGAAGATCCTGGACGACCTCGCTGGTATCACCGGTCTCGCAGTCCACGAACGAGAAAGCGGACTTGATGCTTCCTGCCAGAGCCTTGTCGGCAAGACCCAGAACTACCTTCTTCTTCTTGTTCGGCTTGGGGAGGTTCAATTCAAGGAAAGAGACCAAAGTGTCGGATGCGACACCTTCGGAGATGTCGTTGATTTCTCCGAGAGCCTGCTTGTTGTTCCTACAATTCTGTCAGTGGACGATGAAAAAATTTCTTTCAAGTAGCAGGCGTACTCGAAGGGCAAGAAACTGGAAAGCTCAACCATCTTGCCGAACTTAGCAAGGTCATTGACACCCTCCTGGACTTCCTTCAAGGAATTGCCAACAGAGTCGCCTTGGTGGGTGACCTTGAAAAGCGAGTAACCCATAGGGCCCTCGAAAAGTAGGAAATCGGCCATCTTGTCAAGGCGAATCACACAAAAATGGTAAACCCAAAAACAGGTGATGGGTTGGTGCGGGTGTTGGCGACAGGCTGGAAATGGGCAAAGTTCGAGAAGTCGGCAGCTTTTTTTTCGCCGCTAGTGCGAATCCGAATGTGGGCTTTTTGCCAAAAACCATCCTCACCGCATTGGCCGGACCTAACGTGGGCCTCACCCTCAGTATTCAGCACCCTTAACCATCCCCTAATTTAATATTTTTGGGTTTCTAGACGTGATACCCTGTCATTCATTACCCGGGAGATGTCTGCAACTCAACTACTGAACCCCAAGGCGGAGTCGAGGGTATGGAAAATATTCCCCAGATGGCCCCTCAATGATATGCCCACTAACATTTTATGTAGCGGAGAGGAGAGGCCTTGAAGGTGAACATCGGCGCTGGTGAAGGTCTCCAAGATGTTCTCAAGTCCAACCTTGGTCCTTCGGGAACCCTCAAGATGTGAGTCCTCTGCGAATACGTCCCCCACATGCAAGCCATGGAAGACAAATGGAACTGACAAAACTTAGGTTGGTCGATGGTGCAGGCGCAGTATGGATTGTCCCGGCCCCTTTAACTGCCGTTATCTAATGCAAGCTTGAATAGATCAAATTGACCAAGGATGGAAACGTTTTGTTGCGGGAGATGGTTTGTTCTACCCCCCACAATCCTAGCATTTGGAGCTTGTGAGCTAACATTCGACAGCAAATCCAAAACCCCACGGCTGTAAGACTAGCCCCTCGAGCTCCTCCTACAAAATTGCTGACAAAAAAAGGTTATGATTGCTCGCGCTGCGACAGCACAAGATGATATCACCGGTGATGGAACCACATCTGTTGTGTTGCTGGTGGGAGAGCTTTTGAAGCAGGCAGAGCGTCACATCTCGGAGGGCCTTCACCCCCGTGTCATTACCGATGGCTATGAGATTGCCAAGACTGAGGCTTTGAAGGTTTGTTGTGACAATTGAATGCGAGTATACCGAGATCTAATATGTTATCCACAGTTCCTTGAGAATTTCAAGCTCGAGCGTCCCATTGACCGCGAGCTGTTGCTTTCTGTTGCCCGTACCTCCCTCTCCACCAAGCTTAACGGTGCCCTCGCCGAGAAGCTCACCCCCGACATCGTCGACGCCGTCCTCGCCATCCACAGAGCCCCTGAGAAGCCCGATTTGCACATGGTTGAGATTATGACAATGCAGCACCGATCGTCATCGGATACCCAGCTTATTCGTGGTCTCGCTTTGGACCACGGTGCCAGACACCCCGACATGCCCAAGCGGGTGGAGAACGCTTTCATTCTGACTTTGAACGTCAGCTTGGAGTACGAGAAGTCTGAGATCAACTCCGGTTTCTACTACTCCAACGCCGAGCAGAGGGATAAGTTGGTCGAGAGTGAACGCAAGTTCGTGGATGCGAAGCTGCAAAAGATTGTGGACCTCAAGAAGGAGGTCTGTGGAAACGACCCTAACAAGGGATTCGTTGTCATCAACCAGAAGGGTATCGATCCCCTCAGTCTGGATGTTCTTGTTAAGAATGGCATCTTCGCTCTGCGGAGAGCCAAGCGCAGAAACATGGAGCGTCTGCAGCTGGTCTGTGGTGGTACCGCGCAGAACAGTGTTGAGGACTTGTCTCCGGAGGTTCTTGGGTGGGCTGGTTTGGTTTACGAGCACCAGCTTGGTGAGGAGAAGTTCACTTTCGTTGAGGAGGTGAAGGACCCTAAGTCTGTGACTATCCTCATCAAGGGCCCCAATGGGCACACCATCACTCAGGTCAAGGATGCCGTTCGTGATGGTCTGCGCTCTGTTTACAACACCATTGTCGATGGCTGCGTCATTCCCGGAGCCGGTGCATTCCAAGTCGCTTGTGCTGCCCACCTGCAATCCCAGGAGTTCACCAAGACCGTCAAGGGCAAGGCTAAGTGGGGTGTTGGTGCATTTGCTGATGCCCTCTTGATCATTCCCAAGACTCTTGCTGCCAACTCAGGCCACGATATCCAGGATTCGCTGGCTGCTCTTCACGATGAGGCGACTGATGGTAACACTGTCGGTCTTGATCTGGTCACTGGTGAACCCATGGACCCCGTCCAAGAGGGTGTCTTCGATTCCTTCCGTGTTCTGCGCAACTGCATTGCTTCCAGCACGGGCATCGCTTCCAATCTCCTTCTGTGTGATGAGCTACTGAAGGCTCGGCAGATGAGTAGAGCCGGGGGCCCCGGTGGTCAGGAAGAGTAATGCACTCATTTACGAAGTCATTCATGTAAAGATTAAAAATAGTTTAAGAATTGATTCCCTCGCACAATGGGGGGCGAACCCCAGGAGCCAATCTATTCAAAAATGCACAAACTTCACCTTGCTCTTCATTATTGTCATTAAATGGAGTTTTCAAGTACTGAGAATACATAAATACGCTGCCTCGTTCGAAACATCAGTCTTCTTCTGTAACGCTTTGGCCATCCTCATCGGACACGACAAAAGGGGGCCAAAGTCCCTCAAAGCCTTCTTCACTGACTGGGTCGACCAGAGCGAGATGATGTGCTTGAGCCCACTTCCAAACATCAGATTTGCAGATGGTGACCGTCTGACCTGCCGGTGCGGTGTTATCCTCCACGGCTGTGCGGTTAGATTTTCGTTTTTTCGGAGATGCCTGTTCAAAGAGACCCATGCTCTTAAGAGCCGTGATTACGTCTTCGGTCAACATTCCGGTTCCCAGGCCAATTTCCTCAACGGTCATGGTTTCGCGCAAGGGCCTCTTGCGGGAACCTTTGGGGGTGGGCTTGGATTCTTCAACCGGCTTGCCGCGAAGCAAGAATCTGGCAACACGTTCGGCCCAGAAACGCACATAGCTTTTGTGACCTAGCTCACTCAGTGGCTTTTCGGGACCACCAATGCACCCACCATGCGAGTCCCATCCGCTGAGCTTATAGCTCACCCCCATCAACAACTTGCCAAGCTGCTTGTGCTGATAAGGCGGAAAGATCAAAATACAGGCAAGGTTGTTCGCATCCCATGAGAGTTTCTCTTTTGAAAAGAAACCGAGCACGTAGTAGCTGTCGGAGTCGCTAGGGTCGGTGAAGGTGAGAATGTAGTATATAAAAGTCGCGACATCGAAGAAGACCGTCTTGTGATTGAGGAAGAGTTTCGCGAAAAGGGAGAGATTTTGCCCGAACAATTTATGGTTTTGCCCATCAACCTCCCATACTGCGTACCCGCCGTGGTCGTAGACTTTGGTGCCCGGTGGGGTTGTGCGATGCTCGCAGGCACGTTTGTGTTCCTCGAAGACGTCGCTGTCACATGAATATCGAAAGCACCAGCGACATACATAAAGTCGATCAGCGTCCTTGGCGACAAGTTCTTCAGGGTAGATCGATTGGTTCCATGGCTTGAATAAGAGATCGCCAAGGACGACGTTGTTCACATTGCGACCGGTTGGCGTCTGCAATGGCGCAGACTTCGAGGTAGTCATTGTGGAGGCGAGGGGATATTCAGAAGCTAAGTTTGAAGGGCTGTACCCGTCACCAATGGTCCAGCCATTGGTGATATGGAAATGAGAGCTGTCGACCGAATCAAATGAGTGAACACAGTCGGTTGCGCCAGAGTCGAACTCTTCCTATGTGGACATATTTCTCAATTTGGATTCTCAATTGTCTTCAGGGCTATTGTCCTCAATTATCTACAAATGTCCAGATCATGTGATCGGGGCGGGGAATCGAGGTTCCGTTCTGACGTTTATCCTGTTGCCTGGAACTTGCATGTACATCGACATTGTAGGTCACGGAGCTTGACAAGAAAATGCGAAAGTATTGCCACAGGCAGTCATTTATACCCCCATCTCCCCATCTTCAAATTAGCCCCGGAGGCATCATAATTCCAATCCATTTGCTTTCCATCATCTAGTTTTCACCTTTAGTAACACCTCCCATCCTCATTGTCCTGATCTGGAGCGCTCATTGCGCTTCTTTATCACGATGTTGAAACCTTTTCAGATCAGAGACTTCCAAGTATCCACCCAAGAGCAGAATGAACAGTCTGAGCAGCCTTTGGATTCCCGTTCTACTCCTGGGGTAGTCCAGATCTCTGCTGTCGATTACGATGATTTAGCATCAACCCATCCCCGCGCAAGGTTGACTTATGTGGATGAGGACGATGATGACGAAACAATCACCGTAAGTCTATTGCTCATCAACCTTCTAGTCATCGTCAAAAACCTAACCACTTCCCTCTCAGGTTGGATCCGCACTAGAACTCTCCCAGCGCCTTGAAGAACCTATAGATCCCAATACCGGGCTCGAATCCACCCAACTTTCTCGTGATGACGCCAGCCCGATGCACATATTTGATATTCGTCGATCAAATTCCGTTACCGAGTTATGGAAACGATTTGAAACCATTCATCCAGCACAGAATGAAAATGACATCGAACCTATTCCCAAGGCCATTGTCCATGAGGAAGTTCCGGCTGCTAATAATACAACCACGTCCCCGGCCTCTAGAGACGAGCCCAGACCTCTCATGGAAGCCTTCGAGGCCGAGCTAGCAAGCATCCTAAATGTCTCGGAGTCCTCAGAAAACAAAGCATCTGCTCCTGATTCGCCACCTACTGCGGAGCCATCAGCCAGAACAAACTCGAGTCGAACCACTCACCCCGTTGAGGTTCTGGCGGCACAGGTTTTGGGTCAGCTGATCAACGGAGCCACAATGGTACAATCTGAATGGAGGGCAAAACTTCCGGAGCTACAGCGACAACTACAAAATGCACAGAGACAATTCGAGGCTGCACAAAGATCTTTGCCTGTGAATGTGGAAGCATCATTACGCACACTACTCGCTACCGTCGAGGCTCATCTGAGAACTGCCTTCAATAATCTCCCTGATGGCGGGAGGCAAATGGCAGAGGATGCGTTCGAGGCAGGACGGCCTGTTGCCGAAAATGCGGCTGATGGTTTTCGTATGATGGCCTCGGAAATTAATGAGGTTGGCAAAACTCTATTCGCCGCATTTGAAAGCGAGTTTGGCCGAGCTGGGTCAACCGCGTCTACTTCGACTTCGACTTCCGGTCCGTCAAACCCTAGGGCATCGGGTCCAGTCTTTGATGCTACTGGGCGCAATGAGCCTGAGACCCCAGGGCCAGTGCATCCCAATTCAGATACACACTCTTCAAACACTTCCACAAATGAGAAACCAACACCAGGTCAATCAAAGCCCCCAAGAATACCACCTAGGGGTCAATTCATGCCCGCTGGCCCAAATTATTGGACACCTCCCACGTGGCGACCGCCAGTTTGGAATCCATTCCAAAACTATCATGCTCCGCCACTTCACCATCCCCATCCTCATCCCCCTGTTCCACTGCCAAATTTCACTCGCTGGCCTCAATGGGCACCTGCACCCTTACCTCCGCGTGCACCTCCTGTACAAGTGAAGTCTAGCGGACCGAAAGAATTCTCAAAGACCAGATCTTTGTTCGTTGGCAATGTTGGTTTCAAGGTTACCAGCAAGATGATTGAGGATGTATTTGCGTCCAAGGGTTTCCTCGTCACAGTGGATCTCCCGCTTGATACAGTATCAGGACGACATGCGGGCTTTGGATACGTTTATTTCCCCTCCGAGTATCCGGCTTTTGCTGCAATGGAAGCATTGCAAGGTGCTGTTATTGACGGTCACTCCATCAATTTGGAGCCAATGGATCATCCCCCTATTGAACATGTGCATTCGGAAAACCCGGTCAACAACAAAATGGTGCCAAAACCTCAGCCACAAGCTGAGCTTAACGGAGTTTCGCCCTTGGTCTCATCGCTGTCTTCCACGCCGCATGAAATGGCAGTCAATCGCAGAAAGTCTGTCAGCTTCGTAGATATTGCACAAAACTGTGATTTACAACCCCAGACTGACTCGACTCCACTACTGGACTCTGCAAGCGACGACCCTGCATTTAGCGCCCGATTTCCATCACTTCTACCCGAGACAAGCGGGCAGCATGACAATTCATTAGGTGATCGAAAGACTCCGTCATTTGAAAATGCGGAAAGAGAGATTAGCTTGCCCAGTTTCCCTCCTGTATCTCAACGGGAGGCCCAGCTTCTTGCAAACCCGCAGGGACACCGTGAAACGGAATCTACCACGCGTGGTTTGAGTGGTCCATCATCAACCATTCCAGAACACCGTGAGAATCTCTCCACTTGCAGTCCACCTATGCACCTTGCTTCAGAAGATTCTCTAGCAATTCCCCATCATATTAACACCAAATCTTCACCCGTTCATAATCCTTCTGGTGCCGAACATGCGGCACAAAAAGCGGCGACTGAGTACAAAAGTCATAGGTCAGATCATCGCCATGCTGCGCGTCATACTCCGCTCAAGCATTCTGCAAGTATGCGTCATCTTGGGCATAGATCACATCGTCCTGCAGAAATAGATACTTGGGCGCGGCTGTCTCGAAGAGAACGAAATGGTCCCCCTTCTAACCAGCAGGTTCCCGGAAACCTCCCAGCGGAAGGTACGATGCAAGACTCAGCCCCTAGTTCAGTTGATCACCAGTCGAATGATCCGATAATTGAAGAATGTGTCTCTGCTCTTATCGACATGGGATACGGAACCGAACAAGAAGGGGGACGGTCCAGGATGTCAGTGTATGCAGCTGCGGCGAATGGTGTCCTCATGGATGCGATTGATATGATTGAAGAGGAGAGGAGGGTCTATGAACGAAGAGCTTCGCAATGAGGATTCTAGCCTCTTGTCTTTCAGGAAATTCTCCATTCTGTTTCTTGCTTCTGCCTTGCTGAAACCCCTCTGGTATTTGCACGAACACATGGTGTTTTAATGTAATGATTCAATAGCGTTGAAATATCACCTTTTGCTTTGATTAACCAGCATGAATATACACAAATGGATGTTCAAGGGAAGGCTTGCCTCTGCACCGTAAGAATGGGGGGTTCTTTTTCCGCTGGAATCGAAATGCAGGTGTATATAGATAGTATTTTCTGGATTCAGCAGTGTTATGAACTGGGCGCTGGGCCAGATGATACAATTTCTCTGTCGATGTCATGGAGATATCTGAATCATATAAAATATGCATAATACTCATCCAGACAGGACCTTTTGGTTTATTCGATTGAAGATTGAGACTTGGGGCCTGAATATTTCGAAATCGCATATGGGTGAGATATATATTCTTCAATCATCCCGAGAAAAAGTTGGTTTCCCATGACAAAACATTCCAAAACTGACTAGCTAGTAGAAGAGTATGAGTTTATAAGTAGCAATCAATAAACAGAGCTCAAAAACCTAACAAAAGAGAACCATTGTAGTTACAAAGAGGTATGTATAGATCGAGGTCGGACCGACATCAGCGCCGATAAGTTCCTGAGCCGCAATCTCCGAACTTCCCAATCCAACACATCGCACCACTACCAGCAATGCAGATATGGCGGCGAACCTTCACCACCTCCGTGGGTAGGTTTAGTCAGAGCTCAGCAATCAATTCTCGGCCCTCAATAGTTCGATGTGCACAGATTCTCCAAGCCAGCAAAACTGGCGGAACCTGCAGCTTCGAGGACCAAGAAATTAAGGTGAACGGGTTCGTCCGGTCTGTACGAAAGCAAAAACGCTTCGCATTCGCCGAGATCTCTGATGGCTCAACCGTGGAGCCGCTTCAGGCAATTTTAAAACCCGCTCAAGCAGCAGAGTACGTCTGACCGCGAGTTGCGATCACACCTGTTTCGTCGAGACTAACTCGAGCGCTTCCAATTTAGCCTATCAACTGGAACTGCAATCGAGATATCGGGGATATGGAAGGCTTGCCCACCGGGCAAAGAGCAAACCCATGAGCTTCAAACAACCGATGTAGCGGTTGTAGGCGCATCCGATCCAGAGGTGAGCCGCCGGCTGCTCCGTCCCGCTGTCGCAAGTTCTATAACTAACGTATGACTTGATCGCAGACATTTCCGATTCAGAAGAAGTACCACAGCCCCGATTTCCTGCGCCAGATCCCTCACCTTCGCATCCGCACTCCTTTCAATTCTCTTCTGTCGCGTTTCCGGTCCGAATGCATGTTCCAACTCGGCAATGTTTTCCATTCTCATCCAGATGGAGCATTCACACAAGTACAGCCTCCTCTTATAACGTCGTCGGATTGTGAAGGGGCAGGTGAAACATTTACATTGGCACCACGCGGTGCCGCCACACCCAGTGCTGAGAACGAGCACTTCTTCAAAGCGCCAAAATATCTCACTGTGTCATCGCAGTTGCACCTTGAAGCTTACGCCGCAGAGTTGGGAAATGTATGGACATTAACACCCGTGTTCCGGGCAGAGAAGAGCGATACACCACGCCACCTCAGCGAGTTTTACATGCTCGAAGCTGAAGTCAACTTCATGTCTGACCTTGACTCGCTCACCGGATTAGTGGAACATCTGCTGCGCGATTTGACGCGTCGTTTATATAATACACCTGTTGGTCAAGAGATGCTGACGGCAAAACGCTCTGGCGAGCCAGGTCAGGACACCGGCGCTGAGGGAATGGAATCTCTACGGCAAAGATGGACCAATCTGATGGATGGACCGAAATGGGCCCGAATCACATATACCCAAGCAGTAGAGATGCTTCAACGTGCTGCCACCGAAAATGGCGTATCATTTGAGCACCCTCCGACGTGGGATGGTGGTCTACAACTTGAGCATGAAAAGTACATCGTCGAGGTGCTGCACCAGGGCCGCCCCGTCTTTGTCACGGACTACCCCAAGTCCGTAAAGCCATTCTATATGGCTCCCTCGCAGGTTGTTGACGGCAGTAATGCCCCCGGGGAGACAGTGGCATGTTTCGACTTGCTCCTTCCCGAAGTTAGCGAAGTTGCTGGAGGCTCCCTGCGCGAGCATCGCTTGCCCAACATCATCCAGAATATGCGCGAGCACGGTCTTATCAAGTCCCGAGAACTTTCCGAGTCTGGCGATCCCATTCCGGCCGAGTCGGTTTATCCTTATCTTTCTCCTGACGAGGACTTGAGCCACCTTCAATGGTACGCTGACCTCCGACGCTGGGGTTCCGCTCCTCATGGAGGCTTTGGACTAGGCTTTGATCGATTCTTGGGATACTTGAGTGGTGTCTCCAGTGTCCGGGATATTGTCTCCTTCCCGCGATACTTTGGACGCGCTGATTGCTGAGACATATATCCACATACCTATGTGAGTAGGTATCAACCGGCCATTGTATGATAAATTTGTATTATAATGTTATAACCGAATTGTTGGAGCTCTGAAGCGAACTCAACATGGCTTACTCATTTGATCCCCCTTTTGTGCAATTATAGCGGCTAGTCCTCAATTAACATACCCTGTACAAATTATTCCTCATGGTCCAGTAGTATATTGTAAGAACGACCATCCCATATTAGGTGGGTACCTCATTTAGCTCCTAGGATCAATGTCTTGACTCCGTATGTTGTATACAAACGTAAATTTTATGGTTATTATAGGCTGAGCCGGGCACCGGCTAGTACCTGCAGGTAAACTTTTAGCTTCAAGTGGTAAGAAACTTGTATTCTCACTAGTCATATTTAGGCATATGGCGCGATGGCCCCGTTATGCGGATGTCAGCGGATAAGTTGCCCCTGTGTACATAGTTGAGTCTGGCCCGAAACTATAGAGATTATTGATTTACCCACCTGCACAGGCCTTTCTTTATGACAATCTTTGCTAGTTCGTCTTTCTAATTTTAAAACATGTTCCTTTAATGCAGAAAGCATACGGAGTAGTCAAAGTAAATTAGGCGACCGGGCGATATACAATATACCTCGTACGGATTACGGAGTACGGAGTAGATGGCCTTGACTCCGTGAATAGCCATAGCATGATTACCTCGGTATCCCATAGATTCAATCTGTCATATTTATTCTCACTCGGCCGTCCCGAGGTCCCACGATGCCGCTAGTGATTATTCTAAATGGCCCCGGGGGCCCTGGGGCTGGAGTAAAACCAAAGCGCAGCACAACACCAAACACTGGAAGGATTGCTAGCCTTTGCATACGTGGCTAGAGGAATTGGGGCCCAGCGAACACGGGACAGGACTTAGTGTACTCCGTATACTACCTATGTACCCGGAGTATGTGATATCGAAAGACGATGACATAAAGGTCGGGAACAGGGTCTGCTCTACATACGCTTATTTGGATAGATATTCTTGGACAAGGCTGAACGGAGGAATCACGAGCTACGGAGTAGATACTAGGGCAATCAAATGTAAAACATACGAAGCCCTGCGCGGCACGGCAGGAATGGAGGGATGCCCGAGCTATCCGTACTCGAAGCCGGATTTCAGCGCGATTGTTTCACGATATTAGCTCCAGGACGTTTTTTCTGCTCGTGCATATAGGCCTAGCTGGGGATGGCATACGCCCTAGGGGTCCGTACATTTAGAGATCACATCCCTGATTCATGCGCCGGAGCTCCGGACCACAAAAAAAGCCAAGCACTATAGTCTGGGAGCGAGGCGTCCACAGGCCGAACATAAAAAAATCGGGCCTCGGGGGCATTACTGTACTCCGTGGATAGCCCGAACCCTGCGGACAGTCCGGAGGACGGAGTGGATTGATGATTACTCCGTGCCAGAAGTCTTGGTAGATCAAAGTAGTCCCAATATGGCAATTGGAAAGCGAGATGATTAATAATAAATCCACGGTTGAGCGAAGGTTCGGATGGAGTGCCTACTCACAAAACGTGGTCTTGGCTATTTCCGGACCTTGCTTAGTTATGCCGCAGGTTCCGGGTTATGAATGTGGATTGCCGCAGTGTACTCCGTAGTATGCTGTTCGTTTCACACTTTACGAAAAATGATCAACTCGGAAATACTCTATCAGAGTTAACGTTGGAGTATTACGTACCTCGTACAGGAAGCACACGGCCTTGAATTAATCAAATAGACTTTTGTCCAAGCGAAGCACAAATTCCATGCCAATCCTCCGTAAGGCGGCCAGGATCAGCAGGCCAAGGGGATCTAACCTTACCAGGGTTAAGCATAAGCAGAAAGAAGTTGGGGCAGTGCGCTTGTACGAACTATGCAGGCATCCCTACTTGACATATCACATTGCAGAGAGCAGGGTGAAGATGTGATTTACGGTCGCAGTTCGAATTGTCTGATGCACGGAATAATCAAGGGACCAGGATTTCCTTGAGACCACGTTACTCTAAGCTGATTTCGTATTCGGCATTCAAAAATCCACAAAAAAGAATAATGCATTCCCACATGGGTTATGCTCATGTAAGACGGGGGGATCAAAGCAACTGAAACCTTGGGAAGGGGCTCGGTTAAAGCAAAGTAAAGTTAAGTTGAAAGGTAAACATTAACCATAAATTTGCAGCCACCGATTCCATGGTTCACAAGCCAAAAAAACTGGATTTCAGGCTTTGATGACATTGCCCCTCAGGGCCCAGCCATGGATGTGGCCAATCAACGTTGACATTTCTTGGCATTTGGGAGTCTTGGCCCCAAGATTTCGAGGGAATTACGGAGTTATACATGATTGTCTCTTATTATAGGCACCAGCATTTTGTACCCTGATATGTATTTCAAACCAGATAGGACATTTGGTGAGAAAGTCAGTACACTGAAGGACACATCAAGTGAATCAGCAGAGAGTGAAACCCTCTGACCTGTGATGAAACAGTGTATGTGGTAGGTATGATATGAGCGAAAATGAATCAAACAGGAAAGAGAAGCAGAAGTGGCTCCAGCACATTCCCTATACATCTACAACAATGGAGACCTTAATTATGCTAGTGGAGATAAGCTCGTGTGACGTTTCACGAAATGAGTTCTTGGCAACCTTTAATTCCAGTATTACAACGAAGGCATGACAATACAAGAACATTGGATTGCATGTCATTTGCTACCTAGGTCTTGGTGTTGCCTTGATCTGCGATTGGTTCGAAAGAAACCCGACTTTTTCGACCTTGGCTGATATTCCTTGACAAAGTATTAGGCCACCCGCGTCGGATCATCTATCGGATATTACTTGGACATGCAAAATGCTGTGTAGCAGATATATCAACGTCGACCCGAATGTAATCCGAGGCTATCATAATCACCCAATACCAGGTCCACGAACCACGGCAAAACCGTCGGCTTAGCCCGCAAGGGTGCTCAGCGGGTGAGATATAGTTAGCGAGGTGTGGAGCTGGATCCACCACAAAAAAAGGAGTTTTCGGATGGTCGGATAAAGACATTAAGTGAATACGCGGCAATTCGCGGCATTGTTTGTATACTTGCCCAGGACACTAATCTTGAGGTGCGAGTACGGAGTACGGAGTATAGGATATGCAACATACAGAGCGGATAAAACTCTCCGCTGGGGGGGCGATGACAGACTATTTCCGCTGAGCAAGACATTCAGAATCATAGAGGATTCAGATGATCTTTGAAAGATAAATCCCTCGGGGGGCTGAGCTTCGACACCAATATCGAAGCGGATTCACACATGGTTGCGTACTTCACGTAAGGGATACAACATGTGGTGATTCGTGGTGTCGGTTATGCTTAATTTGACCCATCGGAAAGCAATCTAGAACGAGGCTGGTTACATAGTGGCAAATGTAATTTGTTGTATCGCGTATTTCAGCTCCATCGAATTGAAATTTTGCGTCCCAATGAACCTCGATTGTTGCCCATAGTTAGCCTATCATTAACCATTAGATAATTTGACCGGGCACAGGAACACAACATTGTACGAGGTATTCTAGACTAGTCTGCTAATCCCTATTGCATGCATATTAGATGATACGCGCGATGTAATCCCATTTTTATTCCGATCACCGTGACCTCGTCTCTTCAAGCAGATCGAAAGGAAGCGGTGCAACGTGGTTCACTCCGTAAACCTGGTGGACGGAAGACAAGACAACGGTGCCATGTGAGACAAATAATGCACTCCATTGCGCTGACACCGTGGTCTTTCTTTTTATGTTGTAAATAGCATGGACCCCCCTTCCAAACACCACCGAATCCAAATCAGGCCTGAAGCCAAGACAACAATCAGCTGCCAAGGTGTACTAGCCCCCCCGAACCCTATTAGATTGATTCGCGTACAACGAGACTTTATTGGCGATACGCTTCTGCTGGCTTTGATTCGGCCCGTGCGCAACATCTCGAGATATAATCCAAGTTGCGAAGATCATGGAGTTTGTAGGGAATTCCGATTTTCCACGGTAACCATGCGTGTGGCGGCCAATTTCCAATGTCTCGACCTTTAGCGCCTCATGCAATGCACAGGGGTCCAATATTGGATCGCAAGCCCACCACCTGCAAGGCTAATTAAAAAGTACAAGGCTAAATGCGCGGTAGACATGGACGGCACGGAGCGCAAACTCGGCCGACCTAACTTTATCGATGAGTCAATGTGTCAGCGGCTACCTATGTAAGTATGATTCAGTCGAATCATGTTCCGGATGAAGCAGGTCATGCTAATCTCAAGCCACTGTATGCTTGTCCTGCTCGATCAGATGCAGTGTACGGAGTACGAGGGACACATTACGAGAACAGGCCAGTCGTAGCATGCTTGTCTAGGGGGATCCTATTACGTGGCTTCGTAGTCGTTTTACGTGCGCAAAACTATAAACATCGTCACGTAGATCCAAGAAAGTCCGTCTAGACTCCATGCGCTTTCCAAGACCATCGCTTTGATTCGGTCTAGGATGTCAAGCTTTGTGGTCAGCGCAGTCAAAATCAAAACACGGCGTCACTGGACCCGATACGAGTACGAGTCACGAGGATCGGGCCACTGTGGCTTTTATCTTGATCGGTTTTGATTAGCCTATTACAGCTCGGATATCGGATTTAAGTCAAAATGCCCCGGGCCAGATTCGCTAAGATCAACCTTGTTTAGATGTGACTCGTATGGGAATTTGCCAATGCCAAGGGATAGTTGGATAAGGCTGCATCGGACAGAACAGGCTATTACTCATCATTTGGATCACAAGCAGATCCCGATGCATATCTGTTGACAAGTAAAAAAAAGGAAAAGAAAGAAAAACCAAAGGCTATATCAAATTGCTCTCTGGGGTAAATGTCCTATGGAGACGGCAACCATGGGATTAGGATTTTCATTGACAACCCAAAAGAAGACATCACTTTTGAAATCCATTATATCCAAGGTCCACTCCAATATGGAATTAATGAATTCCCCCCTTTGCCAAGAATAAATTAAACCAGGGTGGAGGGGGTGGATGTGGTCTCTGTAAGCGAGCATAAAGTTCAGCGCCGGCCTCCTCGTGTTGGATTAAGCTTAAGAGTTCCGCACTAACCTTTTTTTTTACGATCAGAGCGCCACTTTTCTGACACAGAACAGTCTACTTTCTTTTTCTTTTTTTGGTAACATTACCACTTCCATACATCGAATAATGCTGATCTCGTCTCTCCTTTACGATGTCCGTTAGTTTAATCTATTCAGGAATGGGGGCTTTTTGAAGGGGCCAAAGTCAGTTTACTGTTTTCCAAGGGTTTCACCCGTCAACCTGGGCCCAGAGTCTCCGACGTCTTTCAGAGCTAATGTCGAATACAGTTCTCAATCTGATTATACAGTAGACTCATGGTACTGACATGATTGGACATCATTTACTCCGTCCCCATTTAGATTACCTAGGCTACACCATAATATTACAAGCCTTTATATCCGTGCCACTTCAGCCTCGCCACATACATAGACTCATCTCCTTTTCCAAGGTTCCCATGCATAAGCCGGGAATAATTAATTCCTCCACTTCTGATATATGTCTGTATTACCCCAATGAAAGGAGAATAAATTACAGTTTCCAGATCATCCTTTCATTCTTGGAATCTCGGCGTTTAGCAAATTCCGATCTTTTCGCTTGGATCGCTTGGCCCGCTCTTGTCTCTCCGCTTCCCTTATTTAACCTTCTTTTGGGTGTCTTCATTGTTTTCCTTATAAGCTTCCGGGACATTTAAGTGAATCCAACGATCTCCCTTTCTTTTTCTTTCTCTCTTTCCCTCTCTTTCCCTTTCTCTTTTGATCTTCGAGAGAAAAAAAAAAAAATCCGAGACAACCAGCTAAGCCATTCCTTCAGAAACCTTGTGGAGTGACAAAGTAGGTCCCCCACTCTCCGTTCAGCCTTGGCTTTCTCCCTTGTCTTTTTTCGGCATTCTTACGCCCTCAAGCCCACTTGGCCCACAACAATATCTGCAGTCTTTCCCCCCCCCCTTCTCAAAGAGGCAACAAGGAATTAAAAAAAAGGGAAAATTACGCCTTTCGAAGCCGGTCTAACCGTGTTGGGTGACGTAAAAAAGCTCGGCCATACCCACCCCGGTCTACAGGCTACCCCATACCCAACGGACTCGGATCCTGGTTCCTGTTATATTTGGACCTGAACCCTAGTTTTCTCTCCACTTGCGCCTCTTTCCTTTTTCCTTTAGATCTGGCTGGAAACACTTTCCCATATAATTTCCAAAGCATTTTATCGGATTAAAGGCTAAATCGACAGCTTGAGAGCTTGAGAGCTTGAATGGAGACATATTACGGGCACGTCCGCACGCCTGCGGACGCTATTATCCTTTTCGAGGCTTGTCGGATCGGCCTCTTACCACGTGTGCAGAGGCGACTGTCAGAAAAAGAGCGACAATCGATTCGATCTGGGTCAGTCTTTGTATGGGATGAGCGCGAAGCGGGTATGCGGCGATGGACCGATGGGAAGTCATGGAGTGCCAGCCGCGTGTCTGGTAGTTTCTTGACGTATCGCGAGATGGAAGGAAAGCGCGGAGGGGGCAGTGTCTCTCAAGGCTCCGTGTCCCGCGGAGGCAAGACGCCCGACAGTCGGGGCAGTGACGATGATCGCGCCGATGGAACAGACGAGGGGCCAGATGGGTATCGCTACAAACCAGATGGCTTGATGAAGCAGTCTTTCAGTATTACAACATCCAACGGCCAGCACTTGCATCTGATTAGCTATTACTCCCGCTCCCACCCTTCTGCCGCCAACTTACAACAACCGACTTCGGATCCTGCGCTGCGCCATGTTCGCCCCCAAAAGGGTCTCTATCCTGAGTCTACCGTCAATGATCAACAAAATCTGCCTGTCGTCACACGGGGACCTATGGCAGGCGCCGCATATCCTATCACTCCTCATCCGCTCGGCGTCTACCCGCGCGCCACTCATACACAACCATATCCAACAGCCTATGCTTGGCCGCCCACGCCTTTGGCCACACCACCCACCGTTTCAGTTCAATATGGCCCTGGCCCTTCTTATCTTCCACCGGTTGCTGCGAATGGACATCCCCACTATGGCCCGCCACACCATCAGCCTCCACATCAACATCCAGTTGGCCTGCCCCCACCCCCACATGGAATTCCAGGTCCATACGAACGACCCCCTCTTATAGAATCAACGCTTCCTCCAAATGGTCCCCAAAGCTATATGAACCGTTCGCCACGATCGTTACATGAGCAAGCCCACGCCCACGAGCAACGAAGCCCAGCTTACGGACATGCCTTGGATCATCGTATGGCATCGCCGCGGGTGGCAGTGCAGCCCCTGCAGCCTAATGGAAATGCGCACAGCCCCCACCCAGTGAAGCAAGAGCCGGCCATGTTGCATCCTCTCAACCCGCTCGCCACGTCACCGAAATCCTCCGATCCAACAAACACCGGAAATGCAGTCCCCGGCATCAGTTCATTGATGAACGGTGCAGCGCTAGCCCCTCTCTCATCGTCCACTGCCTCTCCTAGCGGCGCTCCCGCGGGTCCGAATGGAGCGCCCACTCCAACTGTTCTCGCCGATGGGCCACGCGATATCCCCAATGAGAAGATCGGGTTTGGCGGCGAAGATACGAGGGCGTTGCGTCAGTTAGATCGTGCATTCATCGCATGAGACAGTTCTTTCAATTTTCCTGGTGAAATAAGAAAGAACAAAAAACCCACCCTTCCCCCTTAGACCCGTCTCAAATGGTTGACGCACAGCTCAACCCTATGTCTTATTTTCATGTCCATGTTTCTCTACTTGCTGTGGCTCCTTTTCAGAGGGAAGTCCTGTTGCTGTCTCAGTGATATCCTCTTTGTCCCTTTTTTCTTGTTTATTTTATTTGTCATTATTAGCCTTTTGCATGGGTCGGGGCCATTGAATCTTTGTTTCTTTATTGTGTGGTCGGGTCATGGCTATGGGGTCAATGGAACCTTTCATATATTATGCATTGGGATCGGTTTACACGGTTGGGATATGGCTTAGTTTTCTCAAATGGGCTACTTATGTCTTGTCAATTGACTCGCTTCCATCCTTTCTGAAACTTGTATAATGACTTAAGACCTTGTATGCTAAGATGTCTTGCTCGGACGGCAATAAGTTTCGGTCATCTATGAAGGACTGATCACAGGTGCATAGCACTCTCTTTACTTTCGCATCATATGCCCGTCACCTACTACCCAGGTCCATGGGCAGCATGTGCCGTGTTACGGACAGAATATGAAGACCTGTAGGATTGATACCGAAAACGACCGCTTTTGAGGCTAGAACGGCTGTCTTTCCACCGGTAGCTTACGATGTCCACCCACTTCCCTGTAACATCGTTATCCTGCACCCACTTATGTACATGTGTATAAATGACTGGATCTACTTTTACGAGAGCCAAAACACGTTGAATTGATCCCTAATGCCATCGCAAATGAACGGCCTTCCAATTTTTCAACGCCGCCGTGCTTGATTACGCTTGCCTGTCTTGTTCTAGTCTCAAAGCAGCTGCCTGTCCTCCTGAACAACGTACGATACGATGATTTAGGGAAAGATATGTCATCATCGCTCCTAGGTTCGTGGTCACGGCTTCTGGGAGCTCAATGACCCCAAGGGACTATACCTATCACACCTAGGAGCGAGACAGATTGTTCTTAGGCTCTTCATCTCAGACACTAGAGTCGTACTCGTCCATCAACGGACCCTAGAATCGTGACTACGCTTTTGAATGCATATGGATCGTGCGGGGCCAGTATACAGGAGCAAGATGATTCAAGAACCACTCCAAGATGACTTCCGCAAACTACTGAAAGGTGGACAGGGTCAAAGCTAAGAAACTTTCTCCAGCCTCGCATATTGAAGGTTACTTAGACTACAGCATTAGGGCGCATCCTGATAAAACTGATCCCAGTGGCAGAGGGTGTTCCAGTCTGATTCGCGGGGCCCCGAAAGAACAATGATATCACCAAAGCCTGCTTTGGTCCTGAATTAAGATGAGGACTCGGTTCTCCATGCAGAATGTTTTAATCCCTAAAGATTTAGTGGTTAGCCTTCATAACGTACCGTTTGCCACAACACATACCTCTTCGCAGATCCAAAAGAGACCAAAGTCGCCTTCCCAACTCAGGTTCGTCGCATGAGGATGTGCCTTTTGCAGACGCCTCGAAAGATGAATTACTGAACCATTGTGAGAATGCTTTTCGTTGATCTTCATCGATGGAAGAATGTCATTTCGTCGGGCGGCATTGCTGATCTGAGGATAAAGGTAAGTGCATCTCAAAAGGGCAACGTTTAGCTGATCATAATGTGTAAATGCATGGTTATTCGTGCCAAACGTCCCCCTAGCCTCGAGGTAGTGGGTGCAACATATACCTAGGTATAATGATAATATTCAAATTAGGTACCTGTTATATGACGGTTGTATATATAAGGTTCAAATAGGCATAAAAGACAAGTCTTATTTCTGAACCAAAAAAGCAAAGTAAAGGGGAGTTTTGATAACAGACTGTATAGCAAGGCCTCTATACTTATATATTATCGACTTTGGGAAGGATGTATAAAAGATTCAATGTCATATCTTACTAAAATTTGTCTATATGATGTCCAAGGGGTATAAAAAGTAGTAGGCAAAGTTTATGCACAAAGGAGCACATATTCAGCTTAAAGATACTGTTTAGCATGAGTCGTTTGGTCTTCTCTTTACTTTTCTTTGTGGTGGATAATAGGACGAATGTCTTTATGGCTAATGTATGCCTTTTATATATACAACCGTCATGTGTAACAGGTACCTAATTTGAAGATTATCATTATCTGTGGCACACCCTCGAAGGGAGTCTGCTTGACACGATGACTTCAATGAGTTTCTCCCTTGATTTATCGCTTTTTCAGCCTCATCACGTGTCATATCGAAATATGTGATTCATGTCACCATCCTCTAAGAGGGTGCCGTACGGACTCGTCTTGCTTAAAGAGAGAAAAGTCCAAACTTCTGTTTCTCTAGTCTTCAGTGACAATGGCTGAATCCCAAATCACGGAACAAAAGTTGAACAATGATCTTGTCTCGTCTATTGCTCGTCTTCTCGACTCAATAGATGTCCCGAACCTTCTTTGGGGCAATTATCTACTCACTTGTTTATGGAGTTCCCACAATTGTGGACGTTAGCATTCCCTTGATCAGCAGGAGCTCTCACTCATTTCTTCAACAGGAAGCAGCTTTTGTTGTTCCGGACGATCTCATCCAGGTTGCATTCTCTTCACTCATGAATGCTGGGGTTTCCCCTTGTAGCGAAAGCTTGGGCTGTCCACACTCACATAACATAAGAGTCCCACCGGCAAGCAAGCACCTGCATATTGATGATGAACTGGCAGTCTCGCTTTATCGAAAATCGGATGCGCTTTGGGACTTCGAAGATCTTAGGTTCTTGCCTGAGAAAAATCTAGATGTCATAATTTCGTCGGATGTGCGACTGCCGTCCGCAACTCTAGGTCGTGGTAGAGGACGCTTCTTGTCGCATCCTTGTGCAGTGAAAATCCCCTGTGCAGTGAAATATTCCGAGGCCCTGATTCTTTTGCTTTGCCGTGACTACGACTCTTCTTACGAGAATTATTGGCTGGCTTTTCTGAGTTATGTATTGGAACATGTCGACGGTACGAACATCTTTGAAGAAAGCAAGCTGCAAGAGGATTACAGAAGGTTTTACCATGCCCTCAAAGTGGGAGATCCTGAGATGTATTTAATACTGGATGAACTCTGACTCGGTTTGGTTAAGAGCGTCGCCTCCCACTGAAAAGTGATTAGCATGACTGGGCTGAAGTCTCAAAATCTCGGGTTGAACAATATAATAAAAGCTCATTGACCTATATAGAGCACCGTTGGCAGAATAAGTGTCCCTGGCTCGTTATAGGTAACAATCGCAAAATCTCTTTTCATTTGATCTTTTGAGTCGCAAACGCCCTGATCACCTACCTATTCTGAAAAATACTCCGGACAAGTGCATTATCACTTCAAGATTGGAACGAGACCGATATGATCGCAATCGGATGATGAGATCGCAGGGAGAGGAAAGTATTTAATCACCATTGACGCGCGGGTTCAACGTAATATCCAACATGTGGACAATTGGCGGACAGTGAGATTGTGACCAACGAATGAGGACGTGCCAAAGTGATGTATGCACAGCAGGACTGAAAAGATAGGTTCACTAAAAGCCCCTTCCCCACCTGAATCGCAGGCCCGTGTATGTCATTATACCATTGTGCCTTCCAGGATATAAACACGCTCAATATTTCGCCATGGGTGAAATGAAAGATTTCCCGCTAGGAGGGACTCTTTTGAACCTGAAGTATGGAGGGCTGATTGTTCCGCTTGGTCATCATTTGGGGCAATGCGATTGTCACTGCTATCTCGCGCGATCCGGAGTTGTCTCGAACCACAATATATAGTTTCCCCGTAGGCCGAACGATGGATTGAGCGGATGACCAGATGGCCCGGCGGGCAGAAGTATAGCCGATCGTTTTACTCCTCATTCATGTAGTTTTGTGATTTTGTCTTGGTAGCCTTATTTGTCAGGCTTGCATCCGAGTAGGCCGGACAATAGGTCCCAGCGTAGATTTTGTCCCCTTGATTGTCTGCGCTGTAATATCTAGGAAACCATTGGGTATGTCTCCCACGGTCTCATGTCAAATCCCAACCCTAAATTGCACGTTGCACAGCAGTGGCCCGAATACCATGGTGCCGAGAGAACTCCGATTTGCAACATATTCCTCCTTTGAGTAGTTGGGGCTGAAAAGGGACCACTGCCAAGTGCTCCGTAAGTGGAGCGAGAGCGACCTCTTGAAAGTCCACCGGCTATTTGTTCTGGATAGTGTGATTGTAAGGACGCGTTGAATCAGTTGAATGGAGTCTCAGTGCATCCAATCAGAGACCCTGAAACCGAACTTATTCTCGACGATCCGACTAGCTTGCGCGAGTCGAAATTACAACCTAATTCATTCCGCTTTGATTGGTGCTCAGGATCAACCAAGGAGT
Organism: Penicillium crystallinum; assembly: GCA_027569675.1. Taxonomy (NCBI): domain Eukaryota; kingdom Fungi; phylum Ascomycota; class Eurotiomycetes; order Eurotiales; family Aspergillaceae; genus Penicillium; species Penicillium crystallinum. Next base: position 170,391 of record JAPDKR010000049.1, read on the forward strand.
GCCCGTGCAGGAATTCCGGTGGACTGTAGACTGTGCCTGGCGGGATTTTCCCCTTCACAGCGAACACCGGCTAAACACTCATCGCGTGTCCACTGCCATCGCGTTTCCGGCCCCTCTTCGGAACTTCCCCGTTGAAGAGTAACTTGAATAGGAAATTATTTCCACCATGTTCAAGATCGGGAGAAGGATATGAAACCCGAGAGTGCCCCCAATCTCGGCTTACCTGCTTGGTCGGGAATCAGGTCAGGTGGCTTCGACTCGGTGCTTTTGTTCGCTGACGTAGATGTAAACCTTCACTTCAGTAGTCTGGACGGAGTACGAGGTACTCCTTAGGGACATATTGCAGTTTTATGTCATACACCCCCTTGCTCTCATCAGGAACCAGATTTGTAAAAGCAGAACATTCAACTTCTTTGTTGCATTGTGAGCGGCCCCACTGAGCGGGTACAACCGTCGACCCGCCGACTCAACCATGTATACCTAGGTATTCATGCCCGGAGTACGGAGTACAGAGTACAGAGTCAAGTATCAGGAGTATATGAAACTGGTTGTTCCGTACTTTAGAGTCGAGAGACGGGCTATTGCCAAGTCAAGGATGATGCGAGGCTTTCAAGGCGTTCCCCATATTTATTTTTTTTACGCGAGATCACCGAATTGCCTAGTCGGTGGCAGTTTCCACCATTGAACGATTGGCCCGTATCGTTGGTCCATACCGTCCGATCAATGCACTTGCAGTGTCCATCGCGAGGATCAAAAATAAATAAATAATCAAAATAAGAAATAGGGTGATCAAAGTTGCACTGATCTACCCCATGAATGCATGTGTGAATCTATTTGTCTGGAGTATAAGCGAAAGCGAAGCTACCGGGCAACAGTCTAGCAGGGATATGGAAACCAGCCTCTGACGCGTCTCAGCTGATGGGTCAGGTTCGGTTAGAAGAATTTAGGGTTCCAAAAGCAGGGCCCCAGCATTAGCCCGTCATTAACTCCAGACGAGTGTTTCCTTGTTAGTCTCCCGGCAGATCTATGGGGGGCATTGCGCAGGCCGTACTTTCGTGAATTTGCCACATTCCACCCCTTTTCGCTGTCACAGGTCACAGAAAACGACGAGGACCAAGTGAACATGGCAGGAAACGCAACCCGCAAGAAAAGGAATCTTTACAGCTCACAGAGCACAGTCACTTTCAAGGCAGATCAGGACTCCATACTTCCGAACCTTGTCCATTCCCTGCAGCGGATGTCCGTGCTGGTCGCCCCAAAAGATCTGGCCCACTCTTTACCCCAGATTCGGCGGCATTTCACGAAAGAAAATCCCACTCGACCGTCGCTGAAAATTTCAATCTGGACGGAGGCGCTTAGGCCCGATGTGTGGGGGACTCCCTAAGACAAATTCGAGGGATCTGCCCTCGTTTTCCATGCGAATCGGGGGATCGCGCTTCTCTGGAGGAAAAAAAGAAGGAAACAGAAGGCAACAGAAGAAAGCTTCAATAGTGCGGGGGAAAGGTGGCTGCGACGCCTGGTGAATGGTTCGTCAGAATCATTGTCACCAAGTCGTATTGGGACACATCATACCTATATTGCACAGCTCCGGGGACCAGGCGTCACATCCGGGGTGATTTATCTTGGCCTCACGGATCAAGGGGGAATGTCTTACAGGTTTTACATCGCATGTGGTATCATGACGAATTGCCCACGTTATTCAATATTACCATGTTGCATGGAGAATGGCGTAGACCCCAACGCTAGGTCCAGAATCATATGAGGATTCGAGACATGATGGATCGGAGGTCGATCCCAAGGCAACGAGTCATTTGTCAATGCAGAAAAAGAGAGGAAAAAAAATACAATTAAAAAAGCAAATACATTCCAAACCCCAGAAACTCATCGCTTTGCTTTTTTCTTTTCTTTTTCTCTCTGAGGCTTCTTCACTGCATATCAGGGCATGAGATCCAACATCTGCTTGGCAACCTCCCCCCGCATGGGCGAAGTCTTAAGAAGAGTGAATTAATTTCAACTCAAAACAAAATTGGTTTATGGTTAGGCTCATGCGTTCATAGGTAGAAACTAATGTAGCCTGGATTTTCATTACGCATTTGATTTACCCAAAGCCCTATATAGTTACTTCGTAGACCTACCACTAGCTGTATATTAATTCCCCTAATTTCTTTCAGATCGGGCTAGTTATTTTCCCTCTCTCTTTGCCCAATTTCTCTGACATTTTTGGTCTTCACATTATACTTTGAAAAAGCGTATCCTCTGATCACACGCACGTTGGTGGACCAAGCACATTTTCCCGTTAGTTCGATCACCCCCTCCATTTATACCCGAAAGTTCCCCTCCCTCTTTCAGAGCGCATCTGGGCTCTGATCGGATGTCCTTCCAATGTTGTCAATGCATACTTCACCCTTTTTCGCCCATGCGGATTTGAATGATTCTGAGACTCGGGAGGGTGATGGCCGACCGGAGATCCCCGTTATTCCTGGAGCGATTCGCGGCTCTCTCATCCGAGCAAGCACATCCAGTGCCAGTACTGGGGTCAGCACCGACGCTTCGGCGGATTCGCCAGAGTGGACGGGCGACCACTCACCGATTGACCCCAGCCACCAGATGAAGGAATACTCGCAGTTTGAGACGCAATTTTTGGACGATATTATGGAAATCCCCAAGGTAGAAGAACTTGACGACGACTTGTTAAACATCAAGGCGGATGTGGAGTCGGGCGCTCCCGCCGCCGTTCCACGGAAACGTGGTCGTCCACGCAAACATCCGTTGCCAGCTCCTGGAGGTCAGGCCAAAGTCACGAAAGGACGCTCGAAGACGGGGTGTATCACTTGTCGTCGCAGGAAGAAGAAGTGCGACGAGACAAAACCTGCGTAAGTTCCCATCCCCACATGGTCTGTGGGTTATCGCTAACAGGGGGGTCAGGTGTCTCAACTGCCAGAAAAATGCGGTCGTCTGCGAAGGCTACCCGCCGAAGGAGATCTGGAAGAGTGGCAGACAGAGGTTAGCCGATGGTAGGTGCATTTCGCTGATTCTTCTTTCTTTGTTCCCCCCCATCTTTGGACACCGTCTGACCTGCTCTCAAATAGCTCGATCCCAGTCCCTTGCATCGATACCACGCAGTTTACCCCTCCTTATCGACGGAATCGAAACGGAAGTCGACCGTCGGTTTTTGGATCATTTCGTGTATGGATTCAGCCGTGTGTTGACACTTATCAACGATGATTCAAATCCCTTCAAGGAGATCCTTCTCCCGATGGCGACACAGCACCGAGGTCTGATGCATTCACTGATGTGCTTGTCCGGATCGCATCTTTCAGGTTTAGACCCTGAACCGAAGTTGAAGGAGCGGAAGTACTTCCATTTCCATCGTGCCATTCAAGACCTGAAAGATAATATCAATGCCTCGTCGTCATCACCGAAGAGCCCGGATGAGGAAGAGAGACTGCTAGTTGAGGACCCGATTATCGCATCCACGATCGCCCTCAGCTTGAACACGATCTGCGAAGGCGAAACCAACGGCGAATACCGACCGCACATGGATGCTGCCCGATACCTGCTCCTCTCACAGCAGCCGCGGAACGAAAAATTCCGCCAATTTATCGTCGAGTTCTTCCAGTACCATGACGTTTCCAACTCCCTTACCTCGCTCGACCGCCGCCCCAACCTTCTGCACAGCGATTTGCACATACCGGACTTTGTCCCTGGTGCATCAGCGGGAATGTTCCTTGGCGTCTTCGACGGACTGTTCAACTATATTTCACAGGTGACTCAACTGCGCGACCGTATCCGCGAACGCTTCAACGAGGGCTACGAACCAGCAGTGGACTACCAGACCTTGAGCGAAGCCGTGTCCATTGACACGGCCATCCGCGCCTGGGAAACCTCCCATGAGCCCGATACCCCGAATTGGTCTCTAGCCCAGCTCTACCGCCAGTCTACCTGGGTATATCTATACCGCACAATCCGGCCTTCGCGACCGAGCGATAAGATCGCGCAGGTGGTCGATGATGGTCTCGGCTACTTGGACCAGTTGCCACATGATTCGGGGGCTTTCAGTATTGTGCTGATGCCGCTCTTCCTACTCGGGTGTTCTGCATTCCTTCCTGAGCAGCGCGATCGAATCAAGAAGGGGTTCGAGAACCTCAAGTCCTACTCCAACCTGCGGAACATCGAACCTGCTTTCAAGGTTGTTACGCGGGTTTGGGAGGTTATGGATACCCGGATGGAAGATAGTTGGGATTGGGAGAGGATTATTCATGACATGAATATGGATTTCTTGATCACTTGAATATCCCTACTTCCACTTCCTTTCTCTTCTCTCCTCCCTTGACCCCCACCCCTTATTACCCTTCTAAGACCGTGTTACTTTTGTTGTTATTTCCCTTCTTTTGCTACTTTCTTGTTTTTTTTTTTTTTTTGAATTATTACCGCCGTCTTGGAAAGGGGTATTTCCCGCCCCTTTGTCCTACACCGTGGGGACATAATGATCACCCCTCAGATTGAGGTTGTACCATGCGGCGTTGTGCTTTGATTTTTCTTTTTATGGCCGATGATGCATCTTAGCATCTTACAAACTGGGAGGATCGCTTACGATGGCGATGGCGTTCCAATGCAAGCTTGCGAGCATCAGTGCGCCCCCACGGATTCCCCGTGTCCAAGGCGTATCATATGCCTGCATGGTGGATAGAGCAATCCAAATGCCAAGCGCTTCCTCCAAATCCCCGGTTTGAAACCAAAAATAATGGCTGGTGTTATTTCGCGGGATGAATTGATGTCGAGAATCCGACTGGATGATCTCATGTGTGATGCAGGCGTTCTTGTGTCTGGAGGAAATATGGCCTGGTCCGGTTTTGTTTGATTTTATTCAGGTGATTGTATATAACGAGATTTGTCCGGGGCTTGCATGACAGAATAGGAATAAGGGTCTTCATCCTTGTATAGTATCAAATGGATGGGTTATCTTAAGGTGTCTCGGGGAAGGTCTAGACTCTGTGGTTTGTTTCTTTGTTCTTCCCTTCTGGGATTATCTTTGACGAGAAGAGTGTTGGATTAATGATCTTATGCATAATTGTACTTGCACAACCTCTCACAGTTGCACCGAAGAAGCTACAGCTCCCTAGGTACCTCCATGAGGCTTTAATTAATTGTTTTCGGTCCCCTTTTTTTTCTCTTTCTTTTGCAGCTTACACACACCATTTGACACCCTCGGAGTCTATGCATTACCTAGAGGATGCCAATTGAATCCGTCTCACATACGATTTTCGTGATGTACCCTCTACCAGGTGGTCCCCGGACCCCCAGTCGATGACAGCTCCTCGCTTATGCAAGGACCACGTTCTGCGGGGTGACAGGCCAATCGTGTTGCCAGAGTCGGACGCTAACTATAGTCCGGGGGAGGTCCGAGGCAAAGATGATCTGACTTCTCTTTCGGACTCTGACTTTTGAATCACAAGGATATCAGTTCGGGATTAGCGTTTGCACCGTTCTGCTCCGACCAGGGATCAATTGTTTGAATACCCGGGGAGCCCATCATCCTGCGGTCATCCCATCCCGCTTTTTACCTGCATAGCTCCAATGAACAGGGGCAATCGAGCTCGAATTGCAAAAAAGGAGTGGGGAGATAACCTGATATGGTAGATGACTCGCAGCCACCTAATTTCGCTAAACCGGCAAAAGTCGCCATGGAAAAAGAGGAGATTATCACCGAAGTGAGCACAGAGCATGCAGTCCTTCCTGCAGATGTGCGAGATGCTGCATACAATCTCTCCCTGCGTGCCGTCAATCCAGTAGATATCAACGTCCACAATCTATCACTTCAAGTCAACACAACCCCACCAATATGGGAGACCTCACCAACGCAGCTATGGCAGCGCCTTCGAGGCCAAACCCCCTCAAAGACAAGCAAGACAGTCTTGGAGAATGTATCCGCCTGCATGCCAAGCGGAAGTTTAACCGCTATAATCGGAAGTAGTGGCTCAGGCAAGACCTCCCTGCTCAACCTAATGGCCAACCGAATGAACCTTTCCCGAACAAATACGTCCGGAACAACTACCTTCAACGGTGATTCAGACATCACGCACATCCGCAGCGCCTATGTCATGCAAGAGGATGTCCTCATCCCAACCCTAACAGTCCGTGAAACCTTGCGCTACTCAGCAAATCTCCGCCTTCCCCCGCCGACAACCCCAGCCGAGCGCCACGAAATTGTGGAGCAGGTGATCCTCGAACTGGGGTTGAAAGAATGTGCCGATACTCGCATTGGTACGACAGCCCACAAGGGCTGTAGCGGTGGCGAGAAAAGGCGCACTAGTATCGGCGTGCAGCTATTGGCAAATCCGTCTGTGTTATTCTGCGATGAGCCTACGACGGGCTTGGATGCTACTAGTGCGTACCAGATCATCAGGACTCTGAAACGTCTAGTGCTGGATGGGAGGACGGTCGTTGTCTCGATTCATGCACCGCGCTCGGAAATCTGGAGCCTCTTTGACAACGTCGTTTTGCTGGCTAGAGGGGCGGCGCTGTATAGTGGCTCGGTGGAAGAGTCATTAGCGCATTTCAAGGAGTGTGGACACGGTCTTCCGCCATTTGTCAATCCGGCGGAGTTTTTGATTGATCTTGCTGCTATTGATAATCGGTCGGAGGCCCTTGAGGCTACTTCAAGGGCTCGTGTTGAGCAGTTGAGGGAGGCGTGGAGGGTTAAACAGGATGTCGTAACAAACACGGAGACAAGGGGTCAGAGGAAAGAGGAAACTTCGAAGCATGATGCCAATAGCCTCAAGACTAGAGCCGTGAAGCAGGTTTCGTTCCGTCGACAGTTCAATGTTCTGACAGCTCGCACTTTCAAGACTACCATTCGTGACCCGATGGGCGTCGCTGGTAGTCTATTGGAAGCAGTTGGGATGGCCGTCATCAATGGATGGATTTTCCTGCAGCTTGATGAAAGCCAGGCAGGGATACGTTCGCGCGAAGGGAGTCTGTACATTGCTAGTAGCTTGAATGGCTACCTCATTCTGCTGTACGAGACTTATCGGCTGACGATTGATATACAATTGTTTGACCGCGAGCGCAACGAAGGGGTTGTTAGTGTGCCGGCTTTCCTTCTTAGTCGACGCGCAGCTCGGTTACCATTGGAGGATCTTTCTGTGCCCTTGATCTTCTCTCTCATATTCTATTTTATGGTGGGGTACCGTCTGGATGCAGCGCAGTTCTTCATCTTCTTCGTCCTCACCTTGCTCACACACTACATTGCCGTAACATTTGCTGCGGTGGCCGTTGGTATTGCACGGAATTTCCCCGGAGCCAGCTTGGTGACCAATCTGTCATTCACACTGCAATCCTTTGCATGCGGGTACTTTGTCCAGGCAAACCAGATTCCAGTTTATGTGAAGTGGTTGAAGTGGTGTGCTTATACCTTCTATACGTTTGGGGCTCTTTGTGCAAATGAGTTCATTGGTCCAAATGGCCAAGAACCAGGCCAGTTTTATGCCTGTCCATATTCGGACGATCCCAGGGATCCGGCATGCAAGCAGTACACCGGCCGATATATCATGGAGAGCCTGGGGATGCCGTCCAATTGGATCTGGCGGCCTATTGTGGTGCTCATCGCGTTTGTCATTGGACACTATATCCTGGCTGGTTTATTACTACAATATAACCGCTTCGCCATAGATGTGGCTCAAGCGCGCAAGACCGAAGGTGACCCATCCCATGGAAAGGCCAAACTTGCAATCCGCCCAGCAGAAGAGGTGCGCAAGGTGGCAATATCACTTGACCAGTACGCATTGGATATTCGAAAGAGGCAGTTCCCTTGGCAAACTGCGAAGACACTACAGATTCTGAGGCCTATCACCGCTGAGTTTCGGTCAGGAGAGCTGAATGTCATCATGGGTCCGTCTGGAAGCGGCAAAACATCGCTGCTGAATTCTATAGCACGCAGGCTACACGGCTCCGCGGGAACACAATACTGTGTTCATGGTGACATGCTTTATAACGGCGCCGTACCCTCAGAGAGTGTCATTCGATCAGTGACATCCTTCGTCACGCAAGATGACGACGCACTAATGGCTTCTTTAACGGTACGAGAGAGTCTACGATTTGCCGCAGGCCTACGCCTTCCAACCTGGATGTCTCGCAAAGACAAAAATCGACGCGCAGAGGAGATTCTCTACAAAATGGGCCTAAAAGAATGCGCTGACAACCTCATCGGCAGCGATCTCATCAAAGGCATCAGCGGCGGGGAGAAGCGGCGCGTAACAATCGCAATTCAAATCCTCACAGATCCCAAAGTCCTCCTCCTCGACGAACCAACCTCAGGCCTCGACGCATTTACTGCAATGTCCATAATCGAGCTCCTTCACAGCCTCGCCGCCGAAGGCCGCACGCTTATCCTCACTCTCCACCAATCCCGCTCAGATCTCTTCATTCACTTCTCACAAGTCCTCCTGCTCGCCCGTGGCGGATATCCTGTTTACGCAGGTCCGGGGTCTCACATGCTCGCACACTTCGCCGAACAGGGCCATGAATGTCCACGAACAACCAATCCAGCAGACTTCGTGCTAGATCTGATCACTATAGATCTCCAGCAAGCAGATCGGGAACTTCTCACGCGCGAGCGTGTGCAGAGCCTCATTTCACACTGGCATGATAGCCCCCTCGAGGTGGGACTTGGTCGCCAGACGTCACAGATTGCCACGCCCGCAGAGCTGGGGAGCCTCAAACGGCAGATGTTGCCATTTCGTGTGACCTTCCCGTTAGTATTACATCGGTCAGTGATCAATTTCTGGCGCCAGCCTCCGCTGGTCATGGCACGGTCGGCGCAGATCCCGGGAGTTGCGATCATAATGGCGCTTTTCTTCGCGCCGTTGAAGAATGATTATGCTGCTGTGCAATCGCGTATGGGATTTGTACAGGAGTTTGCAGCATTGTATTTTGTTGGTAGGTTTTACTCCCCTTTCTGCTCCAGCCCGCCAATCTAACGAAATAGGCATGCTTCAAAACATCGCAATCTACCCCGGCGAACGGGATGTATTCTATCGCGAAGAAGCAGACAGTTGTTACACCGCTTTGACATTTATTCTCAGCTACACGGCTATCGAAATCCCCTTTGAGATAGTCGCATCACTGATATTCGGAGTATTAGCCGCCTTCGCAGACAACATGCAACGCACGGTAAAGATGTTTCTGATCGCGTCATTCAACTGCTTTTGTATCATCAACTGCGGCGAATCCGTGGGAATAGTGTTCTGCACACTTTTCTCACATGTCGGATTTGCCGTCAATGTGACTTCCATCCTACTCTCCATCTCCAACATCCTGGGCGGCATCATGAGTCTTAATGTCAACAATGTGCTGCAGGGATTCAACCACCTCTCGCCGGTTAAGTATGCCATTGCTAATCTGGCACCGTACGCGCTCCACGGCCAGGTCTTTCATTGCTCGGATGCGCAGAGGCTTGCGGACGGAAGTTGTCCTATCGATTCCGGTGAGCAGGTGTTGAAGCTTTACAACCTGGATAAAGACGGGCCGATGAACGTTATGGCGTTAGGTGTTTGCACTATTATCTATCGTTTTATTGCTTATGCGTTCCTTCAGGCGATGAGATCACATAAGCCTATGGAACGGTGGAGAGAGTGGCGTGCTAAGTGGGCGAGATAGGTTCAGAATTTTCTTTTGATGCGGTGCACATTGAGACATCCCTTCGCCGACCAATTTTCGGGCTTTGTTTGGGATGCCTTCGCTGGTCCTGTCTTGGGTGACTTTGACCTTTACTACCCATGGTTATCACCTTCTGACTAGGTTTTAGCAACAATGAACCCTGAATCAAGAATTTCATTGATATTCTTGGCGTCCAAATGGAGTAGATCTCAACGGCTCGGGGTCCAGATGCCTTGGCTCCAACCATCTGACCAATCTATATCGTGGCAAGGAAACCGGGGGATTGTCAATACTCCGGCCGCCAAGATATTCAGATTCGAATACGATCCTTTTCAAAATGGCCCCCGATACACAATCACTGGCCCATCATTTGCATTGGGTATCAATCTACGATGCGTATGTACATTGATGTACGTAAGGCGACATATATCAGTGACTAAGATGCTACCCTAACGTGGTGAAATGACATCTCAGGCTGATGACCGTGACTCACAGTTCTACCCGAGAGCACCCGGCACATCCAACGGCAAAAACCAATGCTTTTGATGAACAGAGTTCGCCGAACTCGAATCTCCCCGACTTTCACTCTTTGACACCCGGCTTAAACATTTTAGCCAAAAATCCAGAAAAACCGAATCAAAGCCGGTCTTGGCAAACAAGATTCGACTAAACGGCAAAAGAGCCCGCTAATTTAAGCATAACCCCGCCCATTGGACGAAAGAACCTTAATAATCAGCCTCTTTCGTCGAAACATTCCAAGTTGGGGAATTCCGGTTCGCCCCTGTCGTTCGTCCCGACCACCACAACTGCCCCTTCCACGGTTGACAGCATAGCACAACCAAAGACCCAATATCGCCGCTCAATAGGAACAGTCCTTGACAGCTCCCCTCTACAAAACATGAATGGATAACTCGGCACTTAGAGTTATGTACCTGTCTATGTGTTCATCGCCACGTGCGATATTCAGGTACTGCGGTCTGCGCTGTACAGAGCGCACACTGTAGTGAGTAGTACGGTGAATAACTATGACGAAAGAAATTGGGAGATCTTTCTATGTTGTTATTCCGAACAGAATACGGAGTACTCCGTACACCGGTGACAGATATGGCACGCGTTGTTCGACAGCGAAAAGCGCAGATCGGGCCCTATTTGATCGAATCTTGCTGGACGGAAAAAAAAAGTCTGGCGAATCAGATCTGTTTCGAGAGTCGGAAATCTCGTCGGAAATCTTCAATTGACCCCTCAGTGGGCACGTCGACGCCATCCGCTCATCCGCCCATCCGGTTGGTGGAGGATCGACAATTCGTGCAACGGACTTGAGATGTGGAGTCGGGTCTGCAAATAGGAAGGTCGCGCGTTGGAATTTGTCCAGGGTCCCTGCGCATCGTTTGTTCTAGATTGTAGAGTGCCTTGCTTGGTGTGTTGGGCAAGGTTTTGTGTGGGATTACTGTTCGCCTCGCAGTATGTGATCATTTGTGGGCTCGGGGAAAATTCCATTCATGTTCGTGCCAATTGGTCCAGAAAGTTGGCAGAAATATGGGTACACATCTGAGTCCCCACGCTACTTGTTACAGTTACAAGAGAAAGAGAAATCTGTTGAAGTAAAGATCGTATATTTCGTATAACATCAAGATTTGATGATCATATGTCTATTCGCAAGTCTATTTCTCTCCCCCATATAACTCCCATTTTTTCCCATTCCCAATATGGGGGGTATTTCCAATAAAGCGTAAGAAATCATAGCTCGTGACGAGACATCCTGCCCCAGCGGAAATCAATTCGCATGGGGAGAAGACATGTCGATTCAACCGAACATGTGGCGTAAACAAAAAAATCACCAATCTCCATCCCAAAAGGTCATCACCATGTAGGGTGATATATGAAAAGAAAGAAACGTCACCTGCCGACTAGGGCTGAATGTGACGAGTTTGAAAGGTATAAATGCAAAAGAAAAAGAAAGGATGCACGGTTCAACCGGCAAACACACTGAACACTCTAAGCCTGGCCAATAGCCAAGTCGAGAGCAGTGTTGATAGGGCAGCCGTGGGTAGCGTGGTCATCAGTGGGAACGAGGTAAGCCGCCGAGCACGCAGTATCACCAGCCTTGCAAATCGCCTTAGGGCACGAGGAGCTCTCGTCCGAAGGACTAACAGCGAAGCCAAAGTTGGTGAACTTGTTGCTGGATTCCATATCAATGCAGGACAGATCCCAGAAGATGGTGTCACCGGCATCGGTGTACTCGAACTGAAGCACATCTTGCTGTTGCTGGTCAAGGGCAAGCTTGATGGAGATGCCGCCGCCGTTGGGGTTCGTGCGCCATGTCTCGGAGTAGGTGCCACCGCCGCTCTTGATGGTCTGCATGGGACCGACATCGCCGGCCACGGACCAGGCGTAGACGTCCTGCTGGAGGTTGTTGGTGATGGTGACGCCGCCGCCATCACGCTTGACCATGCCGGAGCGACGGACCATCATGTCCTGGGGCAGAGCGGAGGCAAAGGCGGAGAAAAGGGCAGCAAGGCCGAGAGTCTTGGTGAACATCATCTTGGATAGATACGATGGTAGAGACTGATGTAGTTGGTAGAATGGGTCTGATCGACAAACGTTAAAGGAATGCAACGAGAGTCAATCTCGAGACTGAAGAGACAGAATAAAATAAAGAAGGAATAGTACTACTGTACTTTCGAAGTGAATGTGTTGATGAACAGAGAACAAAAAGATCGGAGCGAAAGGGGGTTTATATAGATTTGGAAAGTGAGAGGATGACCCCGGATGTATAGAGCAGAAAACGTGCAAAGCCACGCATACTTCGATCCATGGATCGGTTCAAGAAATTGTGGGCCATGAAAAGGCGAGAAAAAGACGAGAATAAAGAAATAAAAAAAAGAGAAAAAAAAGAGGAAAAAAAGAGAATAAGTCAGAAAGAGAAGGGTGGAACCGATTCAGGGTCGCCTTGTTCGAGATCTATTCGAAAGAGCCTAGACCGGTTACTACGTAGAAAATACCATTTCGGGCATGATTTCGATCCTACATCGTATAAGCCTGTGATACTCGATATAGCAGATGTATGTACAACATGGTATGTGGTACATTGTTTGCCAACTGTATCCCCTAGGATCTTGCGGAAATTAGGGCATCACCGCTACTGCAGGTACTGGGTTAGAACGTAAGCCTGAGTGAGTGCGTTGATATAATGCTTCTTTGGCGTGTCTGTATGACCGTCTCTAACAAAATTGCCCCCGCTCTCGCCTAAGTGCCACAGCCTGACGGGTGTGGCAATAGTCGCAATTCGCCCGAACCCCCACGTCATGGGCATCCGGCTGCATCCGCGGTTCTACCAAACAGATTGGAGAATTGGCCTTGAAAACTTTGAACCTCATGGCAAAGAACATGGCAAGAAGCTTGGAAGGCTGCACAGACATTTGGCCTGCAATTTTGCCAGGAACCATTCGAGCTTGCGGTTTGTTCTATGGATGCGGGTGTTGGCCACCACATGGAAGTCTTCTATGCTCTTCTTCGGCTTACATTCGGACATACTCATATCCTAGAAAGAATCTAGAATTTCGATCAAAATCTATTAGAATGTGAGGCGAATTGGCAGGGAAGAATCAAGGATGTTGTACGTTGTACTTCAACATCATAGTGACAAGTAGCACATTACCAAGCAAATCACTAGATTGCATGTTGTATGCAATGTCGTATTCTCATCCAAGTCAACCAATGATACGGGGTAATAACGTCTCCGATAGATAATGCAGCATAATCTCCATCTAACCTGCCATCATCCCCGTTGGGTCTATGTCTCTCATCCAATGTGAGGCCATATCTTATACAAGCTTATCCCTATCAAGTAGGTGAGAGCTGAAGTCCCCACTGACAGCTCATACCGGATGACAAGCACATACTGTACCTAGGTATGTACTCCATAGGGCGCTCTGATCTCGAGAGACCCTGGACCAATGATAAATTTAGCGACAGCTCGGTCCCCACCAGGCGCCTCTGACGTCGATCGCGGACCCTGATATATTCGATTGTGCCTGGCGATCGAGTCTGGATTCTTTTGGAAAATATGGTGGCAGAGTAGGTTCTCTTGACTGATCCTCGAGTTGAGAGATTTAATTTCCAGTGATTCAAGTGATAATAAATCAGGGCCCCGATCGTCCAGATTAAGTATCTTTAGTTCTCAACCGGTAGACCTCCGATGCGAGTCGTCTAAATCGCCTTAAAAATGGGGGCGTGGGCCAACGGGAGAGAAAAGCTGACATAGCTCACCGAAGCCCATTTATTTCCAGAGCTGCTAACCCGCCACTTGACTCCGTTTGGTACCTCTGTGGGTAAGGGTGGATATCAAGACTGCCAGTATGTGTATGGGGCATTTGCCCTGGATGTCGGACGCATGATCGCCATGTGGACCGTGAAGGGATCGAAATTGTCACACAATGAATTCTCAATAAAGAAAAGGATTACGCTGGTATACACAAGAAATGAACTCTCCAATGTCTCACAATTATTCTCTTTTTTTTTCGGGTTTTCTGTCCTTCGTAAGCTACCCCATCGCCGAGGACAGAGCCACAAGCCACTGAAGTCAGCGTCAGTCACCTTCCCAATCTGGGTAGAAGAGGTTGGGCCCTCTGCCCCTCAGTCCCACCACTGAATTCACCTCCGCTTTCCATCGGTGCAGCTTACCTGCAGCCTAGATCGCCAGGGGAACCGGTCGCCAAGGAGACGGTACCTGAGGAGAGACACGGGGCACTGGACGGAGAAATTCGGATGCAACATTTACCAATAAGGAGCACGCATGGCTGACAAGCTAGACAAGGCACTCTCGCCAGTGTCTTCTTTCTTGCGGTGACCAGCCAGCTCGAGATTAATCTGACGGTGAATGTGCACCAACCAGTCAACGTAGCTTTGAGCCTCATTATTCCGGTCTTCCAGCAGGAGTCGAGCGAACTCGTATTCCGCCCCATCCAGGCCCTGTCGAGCCAGTTGGATGGCGACGGACTTGGATCCGCGAACTGTCGAGAGGTATTGCAGCAGATTACGCACCTGTGCATTCAGGTGCGTCTCAAGCACAGGCAGAGACGAGGTGTTGGGATTCAGGCCCTGGAGGGAATCGTGACCCGGCCCGAAGAGGTCCTCCAATAAATTAGGTGAAACCTGCGCGTGCAGCCAAAGCAGGATTGACTGGCCATTATCCACAATGTAAACACCGCCTTCTTCGATACGAGAGAAGCTCGCTCGCAAGGTTGGGGGGATTTGCAGTTGCCCGTGCTCATTCGGGAATCCATCTTCCGGCTGCATGTTGTGGACGGGGATGATACGAGGGTAAAGATACAAAGACATTTCCGTGCAACCCATTGACCGGATCATGCGCATATCATGCACTCGTCGGTCAGATGATTCGGGTCCACCCTTGAATGCCCGGCATTTGACCAAGCTGAGCATGTACATTGAGAACTCTTTCAAGTTCTCAGGCAAAACCAGCTGGCCGGGAGGGTGAGAACCGGAAAATATCTTGCGGTATCCACTGAAGATATCGACTGTCTTCTCGGAGATGCTCGCTCGGATGTCTTTGAGGGTCTTGTCCAGGGTCTTAGAAGCGGCTGTGATGGGTTTTAGTATGAATGATCAACGTGTTTTGGTATGCGTCCTCCTCTCAGGGACAAACTTACCCTCCTTGGCAATGACCGAAACGACAGCATCTTGATCGACAAACTTCATCGTCTCCATGCCTCCCTCGTTCACGGCCGCCACAACGTTGATACACCGAACACGTCGTTGGCCATCTGCAGAGGTGTAAAGCAATGCAGCCTGGAAGTGCGCATCCAGCTTGGGATCAAGTTTCCCATCGTAGCTAAAGAGTACACTGATGGCCTTGTCGGCGTCGATGCCGGCAATCTCCAGATCAGCGCCGAGAGTGTGTTGAACGAAATTTCCGTGGTAGGCAGACACCTGAAGTCCATTGGAACACCGAACTTTCATTAGAGTTTGATATCCCGTTTCACGAGTGACAGCATGCGAAATCTCGTGACGCAGCTTGAGTAAATCTCGCGGGGCATGGAAATTAGGATAGAAAAAGGTCTCGCCTCCAGTAAGACTAGAGACATGTCCTGATAATGCGAGTTAGCTGATGCCATGTAACACGAGTGCAATTCAACACACCAATTGTTGCCACATCAAGATAAGCGCCACCAGGGGCAGCCATGAAAAGATCCAATCCTACGCCGGCTTCGGCCAGCTTGCTTGCAGTCTTCTTCCAAGCTTGGTTTTCAGTGGTAAAGAGTTTTCGTTCCGCGTCCGTTCCATGTACCTTGGGATCCTCCCTCATTGCTAACGACCCTGGACCGCAAGTAGGCAAGCTAGCCAAGGCGCAGACAATTTTGCCACCTGTAGCTTGCAGTGCTGAGAGTGCCGAGTTCAAAGTCGGCAACAATGCAGACTCGGGATTTTTGATAGAAGAAAACATGCTGGGTATCCGGCTAAGAAGAGAAGTGATTACAGACCTAGAACTAAGTTAGCAATATGCACAGTAGACGTGGTGACGAAGTCATCGCATACTTTGATTCATATGGATCTACAAAGAGACCTTCGCTCAACGGCACAAATGGCTCCTCCAAATCAGTCATAACCATCATTTGTGCCTGGTCCAGCGCCGCCTGGAAAGAATGTCAGTCAATAGAACATCCTAGAGCGTAATGGAAGAAACATACGGTTAGGTTGTAGAAGTGCACCTCCTTATCATACGTGACAATGCCGACCTTCGCCCCAGCAGGCAATTTCCGTGAAGACTCATCGCCTTCAGTGGCTTCGGGCTCAGTGCCATCACCATATAGGGCTTGTTGTATACCTTGACAAACTCCCTTCAGGAAGCCTCGATGAACGGATTCCCGGCTAACATCGATCAAAAAGAGGGTCTGAAGACCCACGGGCTCCTTGTTCCAGTATTCCTTTGGGACGGTGAATTCCACGGTTCCCATCAACAATTCAGGGCGTTGCATGCGATCCACACGCGCGCCAGATGGGTCCAGCGGCGCAAAGTATTCGGGGGGTGTATCGTTGGGGAACGTGCACATATTACAAACAAACTTGCTGCCGCCGGATCGGAAGGACATAAAGGGATTAATATATGTTCGGCATCGTCGGCATCGTGGGGGACCAGCATCGCCAAAGTCTAGCACGGGGATCGGTTGTTCGCCGGGATCGAGAGGAGCGAGGGGTTGCAGAACCATGCCCAATGGCAAGCCGGTCGAGGTAAGGAAGTCAGAGGCGGAGGGAATGTTGTTGAGCGTTAATCGAGCATATTTGGGGGAGGAGTTGCCCTGGTCATGAGCCACGAACGGGATTGCCGCTGGCGGGGGGAGGTGTTGGTCCATTGTCGGGTAAACATGGTTGAAATAGTATTGAGCGGGCAGGTCGCGCGATCGAGGGATGCTGGGAATATGCTCAGGGTCAATTCGGCCTTGGGTAGGGACAGAACCTGCACCACTCGGTCGGCCAGGTATCTCGGGGACAGACTGCCCAGATACCAACCCCACCGCCGGAGAAACTGGCCGATCCGCATGCTGATTCAGTCCCGTGTTGAGGAACTGTGACTGCTGCGGTTGTTGTGAGCCTCCTTGGTCCATACCAATGTTGGATGCTTGTGCGGGAGCCGCAGCACCTCCGATGTCATGGTGGGCATGACGATGCTTCTTCCGGTGCGTCCTAGCCCCCGCATCTGTCGCAATGCCTAAGCCACTCATTTGGGAGGCTAGACCTGCCATACCTGGATCTCCAGCTACACCCATTGGTGCTTGCTGTGGTGCATTATAAGGAACGCCAGGACTCAGACCCGGTTGTTGTGGGGAGCCGTAGGCGGGCCACTGGTTCGGAGCTGGGTTGGCGTAAGGCACTCCTGGTTGCGCAGGCGCAGCGCCAGGAGGGTAACCGGCTGGATATTGTTGATTGGGAGCCTGCTGAGCCATGTGCTGTGGATTGGACGGGTCTTCGCCAGATCCTTGACCCATTGCGTTATACATTGTAGGGTTGGCCATGGTGGATCATGCCGCGGTGTGAAAAGACGAGGGAGGTCACACAAGGGTGAAAGCAAGAGATATGGAGAGCAGATACACAAGCTCAGCAACAAGTCATCACGTATGAAACGGAATCACGAATAACGAATAGCCAAAGCCTGAATGTTGACGGTA
Organism: Penicillium crystallinum; assembly: GCA_027569675.1. Taxonomy (NCBI): domain Eukaryota; kingdom Fungi; phylum Ascomycota; class Eurotiomycetes; order Eurotiales; family Aspergillaceae; genus Penicillium; species Penicillium crystallinum. Next base: position 188,231 of record JAPDKR010000049.1, read on the forward strand.
TACCGGATTGACCACCTAAACTGACTCGGATTTACGTGGTTCCGAGGTTCTTCACGTGGGCCGTTACTATACTCTATCTCTATTTACTACTTCCCAATTTTGTTTCATTCTAGAGGACTGCATACCAATATGACATGGCCTTGAAGTTCCAGCCATTTATCTGTCCTAAGGGCCCACTATTTGTTCACCCAACTTACCATGCCTCCGTGTTTGAGGCAGATCACATTGTAGTTCATCCCACTCGGACCAAGTCCCTTTGATGGCCCATGTCCTCCCGAACTCATCAACCAACTGAAAGGTTTTGGGTGCTCGTGTCAACACCTTGCGCAAAGCAATTGGTTCTCTTTCGCATTTTTTTCGCTTCAGTTTATTCATCAATTTCATCCTTGAAGCTGTATTCTCCAATCACGTCAGATCTCCAATTCTAGTTCTGGCTCCAACTCTTTAGGGCTTTCATCGGGCGTGTCCATCGCATCATCTCTGTTCGGGCTTTGATAATCCTCCATCGGTTGCTCGAGCTGAGTAGATATAAAAGAATCAAGTAGAGGGTCTCTGTGAGTTTGTTGCTGTGCATCTCCTTTTCTCCTTATCTCCCCCTAAACTCCTTGCATATACATCGGTGATAGAGATCTCCTTTATTATGGACCTGACCGTAAAACGATCAGATCCGGAGCACAAATCCAGGAAAGAAACATTACAGACAACCCCAAATCCTACACAGCCTCCAATGGCGACTATTCAGGATGATGATGAGCTTTTGCTGGCTCGCATCGGGTATAAGCAGGTAATTGCGGCCCAAGACCCTTATGACGATCATAGCGGGGCACAATCTGATAACCCATCTACTCCAACCAGGAGCTACGACGAGAATTCTCCAAGTGGTCAACCGTCTCATATGCCATCTCCATCCTGGGAGTCCTTGGCTCTGTGCCGGCCACATTCGGCGCGCCGTTGTCGGCCGGCGGGCCAGCAACGGCTGTATGGTGTTGGTTAATCGGCTCATGCATGGCCATGTGCATCGGGAGCTCGGTGGCAGAGCTAGTATCAGCATATCCCACGGCTGGGGGGATGTATTTTGTTACAAAGCACGTTGTGCCTCCGGACCAAGTCCCTATCTTCTCCTGGATTCAGGGTTGGTGTAATCTTCTCGGCCAGACAGCAGGAGTCTCTAGCGTGGCATACACGGTTAGTCAGATGTTATTGGCTTGTGTCAGTATGAACTCAGATCTTGTTGATGGCAAGTATTCATATGCACCGTAAGGCAGTCAATCCTGGTTTTCCACGCCTCTAAAGCTGATATTATTCTAGCACAGCGCTAGAGACTGTACTTGTATCTATCGCGATTTTGTGTGTTCTTGGAGTAATTTGCTCATTGACAACGAAATCTTTGCATCGGATCATCCTTTGGTTTGCTCCTATCAACAGTGCGTACTATGATTGATGTGACCTTTTGATAAATGTGTGCTAATACCTTTACAGTTGTGGCAACTATCTGTATATGTATTACCTTGCTTACCCTTACTCCTAACCTACAGCCAGCATCTTGGGTCTTTGGCCATTTCACCGACGGCTCTGGATGGGGCTCAAAGGTGTTCTCATTTTTTCTGGGGTTCATATCTGTTGCTTGGACAATGACCGACTACGATGGGACGACACAGTATGATCCCTCGAGCCCGGATTCCCTTTTTGATTTCTAATCCGCAATAGTATGTCTGAAGAGACGCACGATGCTGCCTTAAGAGGACCTGTCGCTATCCAAACAGCTGTTTTGGTATCTGGAGCATTCGGATGGCTTTTGACTGTTTCAATGTGCTTCTGTCTGACCGATTTCGAGGGAATTCTGAGCTCTCCCACCGGCCTTCCTGCCGCTCAAATCTTCTTGAACGCCGGTGGCAAACGAGGTGGAACTGTTATGTGGGCATTTGCTATTCTCGTCCAATTCTTTACAGGTTGCTCAGCTATGCTGGCAGACACAAGAATGGCCTATGCCTTTGCCCGAGATGATGCACTTCCATTTTCAAAGTAAGGCGATCCGTAAATCTGGCGGACGTTCTGAGCTAATTTCCTTCTAGAGCCCTTTCCAAGATCAACCCTCGAACCCATACCCCTGTTAATGCAGTGTGGTTTGTGGTTATCTTCAGCGTTGGCTTGAACTGCATTGCTATTGGCTCCACGCAAACAGCCACCGCGATCTTCAATATCACTGCTCCCGCATTGGACTTGTCCTACGTGTCTGTCATTCTTGCTCATCAGCTCTACAAGTCAAAAGTGAGGTTCATCGAGGGCCCTTTCACGCTTGGCAAATGGGGTACTCCTATCAACGTTATCGCTGTCATCTGGGTCTTGTTCATCAGTACTATCCTTTTCTTCCCGCCACAGCTGCCTGTGACGCCTGCGAATATGTAAGCCCCCCGAGCCCGGTCAATGAATTCGTATAGGTAAGCTGACGTCAATCCAGGAACTACGCCATCTGTGTTGGCGGCTTTATAGCTGCGTTTGCTCTAATATGGTGGTGGGTTGACGCTCGAGGGTAAGATAGTTCGGTTCAGCTACCTAAGTAGGTGACATGCGATGACTAACATTTCTTTAGAAAATACTCCGGTCCTCAAACCAACGATATTATACGAGAAATCCCCACTGAGGATAGCGAGTTCGAGGACGCAGACGAAGTCACTGCGTAGATGATGGGATCCAATGTTAGAATTCTCGGTATCAGAAGACTAGATATATATTAAACTCATGTTTGGATCTTGGAGGCTTTAGGAAAATAGATGGATTTATGTCTAGAGTCGCTCGTTAATTCATTGTTTCTAAATAGAATACTGGGCATGCTTTTTTGGCTTCGACTTGAATAGTCTACTAGATGAATTTTGTTAAACGTGACTGAATGTATTGTTGATATCATGTCCTGTATAGACCCGTGAAGAGATAGAATTACATGCGTAAGTATAAATTCAACTGCCTGCAACAACAGCCAGACCTTCGTAAATTTTCCTTTTGACAGCAAGGAAGCTCCCTGCCCCGCGACCATCGGGTCGACCTAGTGAAGATTGCGCTGTGGCTTCAATCTCAATCTTGCCCGTTCCTGATTTACGGACAGCTACCGACTTATCGATGAGAAGTGTTCCCTCGCCTCGGAACTCGGCAGTATGACCAGCTGATTGCATGAGTTTGCGAAGATCAGCCAACCGCAAATCACCGACATGGAGAGGGCGAGCCATAGATCTTGTTCCCGCAGCCATACTGGCTGGAAGAGTGTCCAATAGAGGGTATACCTCCACTTTCTCTACTTCTGCCTGCTCTAACGTTGGGGCGACTGCCGTAGAGGCTGCTTCATCTTTCACTTGCTTCATCTTCTTGCCTGCTATTTCATCATCTCCGATCTCGGCAGCAACAGGCTCTGGTCCTCGCAACTGTGCTGTGAGAGCAACGACGCCGAGACTGCGCACGTGCTGCCAGTTCAGACGTCGGACGAGAGTATTGCTCAGCTTGACATTCCAGGCGTTGGTGTCGACACTTGCATCGATGACTTCGCCGTTCGCCGGAGTGAAGATAATGGCAGCCGAATTGGATGCAGTGTCAGAAACCCCGGAACCAAGCTTGGCTGTCAACAATTTCTGGCATTCAGCTGCCAATGCAAATGTCTCTTCTTTCATGCCGCCGACCAAGATCAGCTTCTGCGGTTGAATGAGAGGAATCAACATCTCCAAGCTGCGTTTGTCGTGCAAACCCATAAAGTCAATGAAGGCAATTCTGGCGTTGATAGTAATAGTTTGGTTGTGATAGACGGCCTTGGCGGGTCCTTCGAATGATTGGGATTCAGTCTCATCTTCGGACTCTGCAGCTACATCGTCTTCACCAATTGAGCCAAGACTAATATCATCTTCTTCATTTCTCTTGCCATCGATTTGGGGACGCTTTCGGGAGGTGCCGCCAGACAATTTGCGTCCGTGGGGACCGGTCGCATCATCCCACCGTCGTTTTTGACCGAGCTTGGTCTCGGCATCGGTCCGTCGTTGCTGCATATCAATCTCTTCGCGCTCCTCGGCTCGGAGATATTCCTCTGGACGAATGAATTCTCCGTATTCATCGCCTTTTTTTCTTGGTGCCACGTAAGGGAACATGCGTTCGCGACCCTTCTTGCCACGCACGTCGTAATCGTAAACGTTCTTCCGCCGAAGAAGAATATTAATACCTAGATCTTCGTCACTGACGGCAAGTTTGCTTCGAGTAGCGTGAGCAAGTGAAGCCGAGAAGTTGAGTGCACGACCTTGATGCTCTGGATCTGAATCTTCAGAAGAGGTAGAGCTTGATCCGTCATCAAGAGCATCCGCGGCGGTTTCGAGACTTTCTTGGCCAAGAGTTTGAGATGTATCTTGAAGCTGACGCTTGGTTGCAAGGTACTGTTGATATATCAGCTGCTCTCCAGCATCGAGTGGAGCTCGCTGAACATCTGCCCAGGACAGTTCTCGCCCGCCGCTGTGAACCTGTTCAATGTGTTCACCATCGGACCCTTTCTCTAGAGCCACGCCATCTCTTCGTTCCTCGTACCATTGCCAAATCATGCTTCCAATTGTGGTTGAGTTGTGTGGCTGGTTGGTTTCTAGGGTTGTCATTTCCTTGTGGAAGGACTCAGTCAACAATATCAAATTGTTAGGCCCTTCGGCTATTTGTCGGAGTGCGTCTTTAGAAAAGCCCCAGTCCATCGATGTATCAGATGCAAGAATAACTTTGGGTCCGGGTTCTGCCAGGAGCTTCTCAAGTCGTTTCTTACGCTCGATAATTTTGAGGTGCTTGAAAGTAAATGGACCACCGCTTTTGCTGATTTTTGGTCCATTGGCGACATCTGTGCTTTCTGCGGCCTCAAACTCTCGAACAATGTTCTCGTCCATCCACTCTAACATGCTGCGGGCCAGTCTAATTGTGTTGGTGACCTTTTTGCCGGCAAGGTATAGACCAGCCCCTTTGAGAACATCCTCCTTTTCGCCATTCGCGGCATCGCGCCAAGAATGCTCTAGTGCATAGGCCAGTTCCAGAACTCGCGCACTCGTATCTGTTGGAATAAGAATAGTTCCACCTTTTGCAAGGCTGCTCCGAATCATATCTAGAAGGAGATCATCTCGCTTCTTCCGACCTCCGGAAAGAGCGAGCTTCTCTCCTCCCTTCGTACTACAGATCAAGGCAGTGGGTTTTCGCAATTGTTCAATGACTTCTGTTCCACTGGCACCAGATCCTCCAAACCACGCAGCACCTGCCACTACGCTCTCACGAGCTTGATTCCAGTCCATTGCATAGACGATTGATTCCAGCCCATGTTGAATATGCCATATCGTTCCACCAACAGTATGACCGGCATTATAGGCTGTGAGGGTAAGTCCGTTCAACGGCGGCGAAAATGGCGAAGGTAGAGGTTGGTGTGGTTGGGAGTATTTGAGAGGCTGAATGAGGGCGAAATACCGAGATATCTCTTCTGCTGTTGGTGATTGTAGAAGGATTCGGCCTGTGTTGCCAGCTTCAGTATCTCCACCTGACACAGTCGCAGATCCTGCTGACGATGCGCCTGGCTCCGAGACTGAAGCCTTTGGTAGGAACGTTGCAGCTAGTGGAGCAGATGCATAGAGGTCTTGGAGGAGTGTACGGCCGAAAGCGATGACAGGATTCGTTGCGTAAATTGGTATTTGCGTGAAAAGGGGAAACGTTCGGCAGCAGTGGACTAGAGCACCAATATGTGCCGGCGTTGCATGTGTCAAGAGAATGAGGGAGAGTGTAGGAATATGTCTAGCGACCATGTTAGCGTTGGGATTCACTCATTGTCGACCTCATGCTCACTTCTCGAGTTCCGCCAAAGCAGATGTATCAAACGTTTCATCCCAACCGACATCCACCAGGATCTTAATTCCTCCATCAAGCTCCAAGATAGACTGTGATGCCTTCGAAGATGACGACTGTGCGCCAAGGAGGGGAGTGAAAGTGAACATCTTGAGAGTCTGCTGGCGAGCTTAGCAGCCACGATTGCTCGGGACCAGCAGGGACAAAGTGGTCCAAATCAATGCAGCTATATGCCTTGGAGATATTCGGTCAGTTTTGAGATTGATCCATTCTCTGTGGATGTCAAATCGACACGACTTTCGTGAACAAAGACCGTAAACCAGACGAGTGAGCTTCTCCGATGGGGATGTGTTTGTTATGTTTGCACTCAACGCGTGTGGGTCTATGGCGGTGCAGCCAGGCAGTATAACTATAAAATGTTCCGGGGTTGAACGGCAGGACGAGGATGGAACAAATCTCATCTTGTATTCGGGTTGAAACGATCTCTCATAATATCATACCAAGCAGCAAATTTAGGTAAACACATTGAGATCATTAGCAGCTAGACGCCAAGGCATGTGTTAATGATTGCGACTACCTACATAGGTACCTATGCTTGATCCGCTTACATTGATCTATAGAATACAACCTCTCGAGTCACAGGCATCCAAATGCATGTTCAAGCTATACAAAATAGTCTCGCTAACTTGGCAGCTTGGACCTTTACAAAATCTTAAACAGCACAAAACCAGACGCGACAGAATGAGAGATCTTGATCATGCGAACTTAATACACTCTAATGAAACGACTTGTGTGAAGAACCTAACTCAAAAAAGAACGAAATTACCTAAAGGATGACCACCGTGCCGAAGACACTGACTGCTCTTTCCTAGATGCTGGTGCTGATCTTCTCTTGATCCTTCTGCTCTTGCTTCTTGAGGCAGTTGTGCGCGTCTTAGGAGGCGGAATTATCCCAGTCTTGACTCTAGTCAGCTCAGATCCTGACAACTACCCTGCAAAAACACTTACTGGATCTTGCCATGACTGGAAGGGCCGATGACTTCCTGCCCAAGGGGGCAGCGCGGCGTCAACCACAGGTTTAATCTCATGACCAACCAAATCCTCCCCTGCCCATACTCTGACTCGGCGAACAGCAAGAGGATCAGGGAAATATTTTTCTCGCTGGATTGGATCCTCAATAATGGACTTGGTATGTTCCAGGAACAAATCTTGTAGGTGAGGTGGGATATCGGCAGTAGAACGTTTCCTTTCCGTGGTCTTCCTTGGCTCTCCTGATACTCTGTCTCCGGCGGCAGCTCGCATTGCGTCTCTTTCTGCTTTGAGTACGTGCTCAAATGCTCTGAGCTCTCCTGCTGTATCACTTTTGGCACTAAGCGGTGATGGTGTTAGTGACCTTCCACTTTTGACTTCATTGATCTCAACATCATCGGTTCCAACATCATCGGTTCCAACATCATCGGTTCCAACATCATCGGTTCCAACATCATCGGTTCCAACATCATCGGTTCCAACATCATCGGTTCCAACATCATCGGTTCCAACATC